>CM070777.1:68922325-69068908 GCA_036346955.1 Dipus sagitta
TTGTTTGGGCCTTATGAGCTTTGTATATTGCCTTTATTAGGTTGAGATATGAACCAACCATGCCAATTCTCTCCAATGTTTTGAACATGAAGTGATGTTGAATCTTGTCAAACGCCTTTTCTGCGTCAATCGAAATGATCATGTGGTTTTTATGTCTAACCTTGTTTATGTGGTGTATTACATTGACAGATTTCCGTATGTTGAACCACCCCTGTGTTCCTGGAATGAATCCCACTTGGTTAAGTTGGATAATGCTTTTGATGTGTTGTTGGATTCGGTTTGCAAGGATTTTGTTTAGGATCTTAGCATCTAAATTCATCAGGGAAATAGGCCGGTAGTTTTCTTTTCTTGTGGCATCTTTGCCTGGTTTTGGAATTAGGGTGATGCTAGCTTCATAGAAGGAGTTGGGTAGCTTTCCCTGTTCACCAATTGTGTGGCACAGTTTGAAGAAGATTGGTTTGAGTTGTTCCATGAAGGTTTGGTAGAATTCAGCTGAGGAGCCACCTGGTCCTGGACTCTTCTTTTTTGGGAGGTTTTTTATTACTTTTTCAATCTCCATGAGTGTGATGGGTTGATTGAGGTGATTAATCTGCTCTGTGTTTAGCTTTAGTACATGGTATGCGTCCAAGAATTTATCCATCGCCTCCACAATATCCAGTTTTGTGGAGTAGAGGTTTTTGAAATAAGTCCTGATGATTCTCCCAATTTCACTTATGTCTGTTGTGATCTCTCCTTTTTCATTTTGAATTTTTTTAATTTGAAGCTTCTCCTTTTTTTGCTTGATCAGATTGGCCAGGGGTTTGACAATCTTGTTTATTTTTTCAAAGAACCAGATCTTTGTTTTGTCAATTGTCTTAATTGTTTCCTTCCTTTCCAGTTCATTGATTTCTGCTCTGATTTTAATTATTTCTTTCTTTCTGGAGCTCTTTGGGTTGGATTTTTCTTGTTTTTCCAGTGCCTTTATGTGGATGGCTAAGTCATTGATTTGGGACCTTTCTGTCTTTTTTATGAAGGCATTGAGTGCTATGAAATTTCCCCTGAGGACTGCCTTCATTGTGTCCCATAAGTTTTGGTACGATGTGTTCTCATTGTCGTTCAATTCCAGAAATTTTGCAATTTCATTCTTTCTTTCATCCACTATCCATTTATTGTTTAAAAGTGTGCTGTTCAGTTTCCAGGTGCTGTTGGGATTCTTGGTTGGTCTTTTGTTGTTGATTTCTAGCAATATAGCATTGTGATCTGATAACATGCAGGGAATTATGTCAATCTTCCTAAATATGTGCAGGCAGTCTTTGTGACCCAGTATATGGTCTATTTTAGGGAATGTTCCATTGGCTGCTGAGAAGAATGTATAATCTGTGCATTTGGGATGGAAGGTTCTGTAGATGTCCGTTAGGTCTAAGTGATCTATGGTTTTGTTGAGCTCTCTTACTTCCCTGCTGAGTTTCTGTTTGGATGATCTGTCTATTACTGATAATGGTGTATTGAAGTCCCCAGCTATGATGGTGTTTGTGATTATTTTTGTTTTATTGTCAAGTAGGTTTTGTTTTATGAACTGTGGTGCCCCTGTTTTCGGTACATAGAGATTTATGATTGTAATATCCTCTTGATGGATCGTTCCCTTGATAAGTAGGAAGTGGCCTTCTTTGTCTTTTTTGATTATTTTTGTTTTGAAGTCTATTTTATCCGATATTAATATAGCTACACCTGCTTGTTTCTTATTCCCATTTGCTTGGAATACTGTTTTCCACCCTTTCACCCTGAGGAGATGTCTATCTTTAATGGTGAGGTGGGTTTCTTGAGGTCACAGATTGAGGGGTCTAATTTTTTGATCCATCCTCTTAGCTTGTGTCTCTTCATGGGTGAATTAAGGCCATTAATATTTAGGGTAATGACTGTGAGATTTGATTTGATCCCTGCCATATTGTGATAGTAAATGTGGGTTGGTGTTTTCATGGACATTGAAGTTTTTTTGTGCCTACTCTGAGTTTGGTGGTTGTGATCTGCTTCTTCTAGGTAGTTGTGTTTGATTATTTGTTTTTTCTCTGTGGAGAATTTCCTGATATACTCTCTGTAGGTTTGGTTTTATGTTCATATAATTGTAAAGCTGAGTTTTGTCATGGAATGTTTTTCTTTAACCATCTATTATGTGGGATACTTTTGCTGGGTAGAGTAGTTTGGGTTGGAAGCCATAGGTTCTTAGACTTTGCTGTGTTTCATTCCAGGCCCTTCTAGCTTTCAGGGTTTCCATTGAGAAGTCTGAAGTAATTCTGATGGGGTTACCTTTGAAGGTGGTGTGATGTTTTTCCCTAGCTGCTTTTAGGATTTTCTCTTTGGTGTCAATGTTTAGAGTCTTTATGATAATATGTCTTGGAGAGTTTCTCCTTTGGTCCAGTCTGTTTGGAGTTCTATTGGCTTCTTGTATCTTGATGGGCCTTTCTTTTAAGAGACTGGGGAAGTGTTCTTCAATTTTTTTTGTTAAATAAGTTCTCCATGCCTTTGGTCTGAATTTCTTCTCCTTCTGGTATTCCAATGATCCTGATATTGGGACGTTTAAATGTATCCCACAATTCCCTCATGTTCTGTTCACAGGAGCTTTTGAACTTACTACAATTTTTGAACTCTCTAACTGTTTCTTCCATCTTGTCTTCCAGATCAGAGTTTCTATCCTCCACATGGCTGACTCTGTTCTTGAGAGCTTCTAGCGAGTTTTGGACTTGTTCAATTAAGTTTGCATTTTCTATTACTTTTCTATGTATAATTTCCATCCCTCTGTCAAGCTCCCTTTTCACATCATTTTCTGATTTTCTTGATGACTCTTGGAGTTCATCCTTGCATTTCTTTATGTCTTCATTTAGCATGGCCAGCTGATTTTTAAGGTCTTCTTTTTCTTCACTCTACCTCAAATCTCTTAACTCTCTGTGAAATCCTTCCAATTTCTTGCCTAATCCTTCCAATTTCTTATCTATTAGTTCTAGTTTAGTGATGGCAGCATCCACACAATTGTCGTCCCTTTGTTGCTTTCCTGCAAGTTCTACCAATAGGTTGGTCAGGGTTGCATTGCTCGTAGCTTCAATTTGGTGTTCTGGTCCTGTTGGTTCTTCTATGTGTTGGTTCGATATATTCTTTGTGGGACTGGGTGATCTAACTGGATTTTCTTGCATTTGATTTTTAATGTTATTTCTTTTGCACTGTGTTCTGCCCATGACAGTGTATTGGCAGGTAGGTGGGCGTATCAGCCTGGGCTCAAGAACAATGGGAATCTTATGCAGCCTGGGGCAGTTGCCAAGCAGCCTGGGCTTTGGCTGTCACTTGCCAAAGCCGCCTATCTACTGCCTGGCAGGGACACCAAAGTTGCCTGAGTTCTCAAGCGGTAATGTGTCAAAGCTGCCTGTGTTCGAGCTAGGAGTGGCACTGAGGCACCAAGCACTGAAGTGGTCTGAACTCTGGCTGGGAACACTTGGAACGTTGGGAACCAGAAGCAGTCTGCGCTCCCCCACCACAGGACAATGGCGGACAGCCGGCACAGCAGACAGGTAGGGGATGGCACCTGAGCTGGCACAAGTGAGAGACACAGTCTGAGCCTGCGTGGTACCTGCTATGGGACTGGGATTGCTCAGTAAGTGGGCGAGTGGATGAGAGTGCGGAGCAGTCTAAGCTTCTGCACACAGGGAACAATCGGCGCATGGTGGCAGCAGTGGTGTCTGGCACAGGAGTGGCGGCAGCGGCGGTGCTGTGGACACGGCGGTTATTTGGGCTGAGGGGTGGGCTACCCGCCCACGAGGGGATCTGCGATTCCCTGTTCCCCCGCCTCTGTGCTCTCCCAGATTTTTCTCCCCTAAAAGCCACTATGTACCCTTAATATCTTGCCTTTCTTTCCCCGGGATTTGCAGCACAGCTAGGCGGTCACCATCTTGGCCGAAGTCTCTCTAATCTTGTTTATTATAATGATCAGGCATTTCACATTTATTCAAAACATCTTTTCATATTCATATTTAAGTTTTCATCACTTTATGTCATTATGAAGTCACTGGTTTTAATACTCTTTATTCTTGGGCCACATCCTTCTTGGTAGCATAGATCTTTCTGGAGAAATGTAGATGCTCTTTTACAACAAAGGAGACAGATGTGCTTATTTGGGGTTATCATGCTTTACATTAAATAAATCAATGTAGTGAAATCTGAATTTCGTTGAAAAACAAGTCTGTGTATTTTAAATTTTCTTATGTAATTATAGCATTGATAGCTTTGGAAATTTGACTAAATAATTATATATAATGTTTGGTACATAAGGCAGCTTATAAAGTCAGTTTTGTTAATTAAAAAGTCAGATAATTGTGAAAAAGGGAAAATAGAGACTGTCCATGACATTTATAAATATTATAAAGGCTTACCCTAAGAGAAATAGTGCAACCAGGAAAATATTTGGTCAGTGAAATTATGGAAAAAAGTGAGTAAAATAAATCATTTTGTTTCTTTCCTCAGCTTTCTTATTTTTCTATATTGTATCTATCCTAAACCTTGAGTCTCAATGTACAGATACTGTCCCTAATCCATAAAGAAACAGCAGGGTTATCACTTGAAACATTAAGGGGATTGTAATTTCTATAAAATAATAAATAGTTGGATGAATGATTAATAGTAGTAGGATTTACATATTCTTTTTTATTACATTTTTGTTTCTAAAAGTGGATGGGTAGAAGTGAAATGAGGTTAAATGAAGCTATGTCTCCTTCTAGTAGATAGAAAATAGCATTTCTTTTAATATAGGTGCTAAGTTTAATCCTGACACCTTATTCATTATCAGTAACAATTAATCTTATTTTTTGCATAGATTTATTTACTTCTACATATATTACACAAAATATTCATGATATTAAGTTATCAGGCAACATTATTAATCCATAGTTGAAAAACATTAGTATGGAAATAATTCCTGTAGAAACCAAAATAAAATTTCACTTAATCGTTTCCTCAATTTTAATGTGCATATTTGCATATTTATTTAGTCTTAGCTTTTCAGAGAACAGTTTATTTTTATTGTCACTTCTCTGTTTTCCTAATGTTTGTATTAAGCTCAGTATGTTATCCAAGCATTTTATCAGAATGCATTATTTTCCAGAATTACATTACCCTCATTGTTGACTGGAAGTGATTAATTACTGATTATATAATTACATTATAATGAAACACAGAGGAGATATAATAAAATGTTTCAGTTTGTTTCCTTGTTCATTTTCATTTTGGAATTACTGTTGGATTTTTATTAGCTATGATTCATATTAATTCAATATTAACTCAAAATTATTGATTTAGAATGCCACCATAGTTTAACACAAAGTGAATGTGTATATCTCTCTCTTCAGAATTTTTAAATGCAGTACAAAACAGATTGTCTAATAATTAGTGCATGAGATTTAAAAATAAATAAGTGTAATAGGGCTAAAGAGATGACTTAGTGGTTAAGGCACTTGCCTTCAAAGCCAAAGGACCCAGGTTTGACTCCCCAGGACCCATGTAAGCCAGAGACACAAGGGGGCACATGCATCTGGAGTTTGCAGTGGCTGGAGGCTCTGGCGCACCCATTCCCTCTCTCTCTCTCTCTCTCTCTCAAATAAATAAATAAAAACAAAATTAAAAAGTGTAATAATCCTGAGTCTCATCTTAAACGATTTTTTAATTATAATTAGAACAAATAAAATAAATGTTGAAGTTTTTTATTTTTATTTATTTATTTGAGAGCAACAGACAAAGAGAGAAAGAGGTAGAGAGAGAGAGAGAGAATGGGCATGCCAGGGCCTTCAGCCATGGCAAATGAACTCCAGACATGTGTGCCCCCTTGTGCATCTGGCTAATGTGGGTCCTGGTGAATCAAGCCTCGAACCAGGGTCCTTAGGCTTCACAGGCAAGTGATTAACTGCTAAGCCATCTCTCCAGCCCAGTGTTGAAGTTTTAAGAGGACATTTTATTTCATATGATCATGGCTCCTATCAGGCTACTTTTTTGATTATTTTTGGAGAAAACTGCATTCTTTTCAAAGCAGTTTGATTTCCAAACCCAAACAATCATATATTCTTTTTGTTTTGTTTTGTTTTTCTTATGAGGTAGGGTCTCACTCTAGGGTAGTCTGACCTGGAATTCACTATTTCATCTCAGGGTGGCCTCAAACTCACGGCGATCCTCCTTCTTCTGCCTCCTGAGAGCTGGAATTAAGAAGGTGTGCCACCAGCCCAGCTCAATCTTATATTCTTATTCCCTTTATATTTTCACATAATAAAGGAAGTGCAACCCAATACCATAGATTACCCTTCATTCAAAGAGAGATGTATTGATTACATATCTATTACATACTTTTTAGGATGATAAGAAATATAATGAATTTAATCATAATAAATATTATTTCTGGTCACATGCTCCCAACAAAGTTTTAAAGAAAAAATATGCATTTTGAACAAGTTAATAAGATTATTAAGTTAATTACTAATTCCTCAAATTGTAATCATTATTCTAGGACTTTTAGAGACTTGATATATCCCCTTATTTAAAGCTCAACTTTAGCAAATTTATGTGAAATTGTTTAATCTATAAAATTACAGTTACTCATCTTTGAATCATTGAAGACAATTCAATAAAGGATAGGCATTTAGAAAAAAAAAACACATTTGGTCATTGAACTTATTTCAGAATTGAATATTGCTTAGATCAAAGTTTTGGCTGGTATTCACTTTCTGACATTCTGTAGTTCTGATCATGTATGACAGTGAGTTGACATTTACTAAATTAAATCTGATTTTATTTGCTATTAGAAGAAATCATCTTAAATGTCACTTTATCATAAGTACCTTAAAAAATAAATTCAAACATTTATATATCACAAGCTCACTATATTGAATATTTTGAGTCAAGGTGCAATAAAAACTTAAATTTTTTAATGTTCCAAGGTAAAATATATATGAGAGATAGAAAATATTAGTTTTTGACATTCTGATAATATTTTTTCACAATAGATTCTTTTGTATACCAAACAAAAATTTGAACAGAAATGTTTATTCAGTTTTAGAATTTTTTATATTTCACTTTTATTTATTTATTTGAGAGAGACAGAAAGAGAGAGAGAATGGGGACACCATGGACTCTAGCCACTGCAAACAAACTCTGGACATATGTGACACCATGTGCATTTGACTTATGTGGGCTCAGGAGAATTACACATAGGTCCTTAAACGATTCATAGATAAGTGCTTTTACCACTAAGCCATCTCTCCAGGCCTGTTTATCGATTTTATAGTGAAGCTAATATGCTTATGCAAAAATTGCAAAATATTCTCAAATAACATTATAAATGAGTTCACATACTAATATTCTCCACTCTGGGTCTTTGAATAAATCATTTTTTCCATTACTTTAATATTTCCTACTTCTGTCAAAGTATTTAGAAGCACAACTTTTCAAGATAAGGTACAAACCAGAAAGCAGAATTGAATACTATTTTGCCTAAAGAATATTTCTAGGAAAATCAGGGATACCTTAAGTATGTTTGGAAACATTTAACTTTTAATTCTGATTTTCAAGTGAAGTGAAAAATAGTTCAAGTCTCAGTATCCCCTGTGGTGACCTAATTCCAACACACATTTTCTAAGTCCAACCTCTAGATTCTCCCTTCATTTCTGCTAAGTGGTACTGTTATATGGTGATAATACCAGATATGATACTCAGCAAGGCATCTGTGAGTCCTTCCTTAGAATGTTACATGCATGATATTTTCCTTTGGCTCAAGCAAACACAAGATGAAAATAAATGGCTTTGCAGATGGGAGTGCCAATTAAAGATGAAGCTCTTTCAGATCACTCATTATTATTATGAGAAAAGAGCCAAAGGAAAGAAGCTCTGTCAAACTTACTACTGCGTCCACTGACACCTCTGTAAGTGGAATCTAACCCAGGCTTGACAGTTGGTAGCTATGTGGTCATGATCATGCCATTCCATATTTAGTTATTTATTTATTTGGTTTTTCGAGGTAGGGTCTCACTTAAGCTCAGGCTAACCTGGAATTCACTCTGTAGTCTCAGGGTGACCTTGAACTCATGGCAATCCTCCTACCTCTGCCTCCCAAGGACTGGGATTAAAGGTGCGTGACACCATGCCTGGCCCATTCCATATTAAGACTTCAAGTTTCCATTCACTGTAAAGGTGGACATAATGCATGGAGTTACTACAGTGACAGGGATTAGAGTAAGCACTCAAATACTCTGGTTTTTTTTTCTATTATTCAAAGCTACCTTTCATATTAAATAAATTTCCTTAATTCACATCTTCAAGATACCCACACACACACATATGTGTGTGTATGTGTATATATATATGTGTGTGTGTGTGTGTGTGTGTGTATGTGTGTGTGTATCTTTATAGTCAGGAAAGCACTTATAATTTCTAGTTATCCAATATTTTTATTAGTAAAATAAACATGTTTCTTAAGTTATAATAACAATGACCCCAAAGCTAATATGCAATGAATGTTTCATTATTTCTCCTTAGATTTTCTTTTGTTGTTGCAATAAATGAGCTATTTACACACACACACACACACACACACACACACACACACATCCTTACCTAAAAATAAAATACTGAAGAAAAGTATGGAAAAACAACATAATATAGTTTATTAATGGATACCCGTGTGTGTGTGTGTGTGTGTGTGTGTGTATGTGTGTGTGTGCATGTCCCTCTTGTAGCATAGGCTCATCTTGAATTCACTATGTAGTGAGAGATAACTGAACTTCTGAATGCTCCTGCCTGTACCTCCAAAGGGCTGGGATTATGGGAGTATACTCCTGGTTTTATGTTGTGTCGAGTATCTTACCATGTAGCCCATAATTTCCTGCATGGTAGACAAGCACTCAACCAACTGATCTACATCCACAGGTCTGTAATTTTGTTTTTAAAAAAATGTAATATTTTCTTTTCATTTTTTATTTTTTTTGTTTATTTTTACTTATTTATTTGAGAACTTTAGACAGAGAGAGAAAGACAGAGAGAGAGAGTGAGAATGGGCACATCAGGGCCTCCAGCCACTGTAAATGAACTCTAGATGCATGTACCACCGTGTGCATCTGGCTTATGTGGATACTGGTGAACGAAGCCTTGAACCAGGGTCCTTAGGCTTCATAGGCAAGCGCTTAACCACTAAGCCATCTCTCCAGCCCTCCTTTCATTTTTTTTTAAATTAGTTTTGTACTCTGTGAGTACAGTCAAGTTGGTACCATGGTTAGCCTCCTCCCTATCCTCCCCCATCCACAGGGACCATCCTTGT
This sequence comes from Dipus sagitta, assembly GCA_036346955.1. Taxonomy (NCBI): domain Eukaryota; kingdom Metazoa; phylum Chordata; class Mammalia; order Rodentia; family Dipodidae; genus Dipus; species Dipus sagitta. The sequence goes on from CM070777.1 coordinate 68,931,639, forward strand.
TGGGGAAGATATGTTATGAATTGTGGGGTTAGCCATAAGTTATGGGTAGGAGGAAATGTCTCTGTGTATCATGACCCAATATGTGGCTCTGACATTCTTTCCACCCCTCTTCCTCAAATTTCCCTAAGCCATGTTGGGTTCATTTTAGGTCTGCTTCAGTGATGAGGTCTTGGGAGCCTCTGTGTCTCTGGATATCTGATTTGGTAGGAGTTGGTTGTTCTCAGTGTCGATCTCCTTCACCATTGTGCTGGTACCAAGTTCACCAAGAAAACAGCACTCTTGCTTGTTTCCCCAATTATTCTTAGTTTTAGCTGGAGCCCTTTTGAGGCATGATGGGTTGGTTCTTTCCTTAGGATCTGCATCTACTTGTAAAAGAGAAGCAGATTCTCCAATAGAGAGTAAAGTTAGCACCAGATAAATGGGAAAACCATTATATTTTTAGAAATAATTTAATAGGTGGAAGCCCTCTTTTAGCCCATGATTGGTGGGAGCTTGATAATGGAGAGGGCTAATTTCTGGACATGGTTCTGACCTGTTTCCCAGCTCCAGCTATGGGTTCTGTTCCACTGAGCAGATCACTTAGCTAAATCAAGAGCAGTTGGTTTCCCACCATGGCTGTGCACCACTATTGCACTTGTGTGAGTATCACATCAGGTTGTTTGTTGCTAAGTAACTTAGACCATGAGTTGATTGGACAGATATCGGTCATTTTTCCCCATTTGCTCAGGTAGCACCTTCTGGCACTAGACACACTGTCTGGCGACTGACACTCTTCCAGCTTCCAGCCATGTCACTCCATGTTACGTGCCAACAGCAAATGGTGTTTTCAGTAGGAGAGTATTACCACTAACCTTTGGTTGGTCATCAAGTATTCTGACAGAAATCTGTCTTAGTTTAGGAAACTGTGTAGGTCTTTCTAATCAAAAGCTCATTGTAGAGGATAGCCACCTGCTGGTACTGGGAGTTACAGGTCAGCACCCAAGAAGAGAGGGAAGAAAAAGATAAATAATATAAAAGAGATAAAGAGATGAGAAAGAGTGAATGAGAGTGAGAGAGAAATAGAGACAGTAAGAGAGAGAGACAGAAACAGGAGAAGATTAAGGTCAGTCTTCATTATACCCTCTCCAGGGCCTTGTGATTCAGGTGTTTCCTCTAAGGGCCTGGTGAACGATTTTGAATGTCTTTTAGGATATAGAATTTTATGGCACCATTGCCATTTGACTCCAGTCATGTTCCCCATTCTCTCCCTTACTGTCCCCTCCCTCCTGACCCACCCTATTGTCCAGGCCTCAAGATGCTTGCTAGGTATGTCGGCATATTGGGTAGATTCAGGTTAGGAGCTGTAGATGAGTGAGATTATGTGGCAATTATCATTCTGTGATTGTGTGAGTTCACTGAGAATGATCTGTTCCTGGTTTGACCATTTTCTTCAAATTTCACTGTGTCATTTTTCCTTACTGCTGTGTAGAATTCCATCGTGTAGATATACCACATCTTAGTTATCCATTCCTCTAATGATGGACATCTGGGTTGATCCCAGCTCTTAGCTATTATGAATTGAGCAGCTAAAAAATGTAGTATTTTCTTAATCACAAAATTTTCTTTCTCCTTTTTACAAAATTAAAAGTTTCAAACCCTCCTAAACATCATCCAAGTGATTTCTTTAAAGTCTTTGCAACTAATGCAGGCAAATATATATATACATATGTACATATGTATATAGGCTTCAACTTTCTTGTTAACATTTTAATTACATGATATAAAATCATGCACTTTCCCTATAAGCTGACATTTTATCTCTAGTAAGTTATACAGAAGTTGAAAAATATCACATGTACATTAAATAAAGATACTGTTGTGAATTAGATTTTACATCTATCAGGGGCATAAAATCTAGCATTCTCTTGCACAATGGCTACAACAATGGCATGCATTTGTTACTGAATTATAACAAGTTTTAAAAGAATAAAAACAGAATAATTTAATGTTAATATTACCATCCAGCCAGGATACACTAGAAAGATTTAATTTCATTTGTCACAAGTGTCCAACTGAAGGTGGCTACCAAGACAAAAGCCTAGGAAAGGGTCTTCTTATGTACATCGGCAGTTCAGGAAACAGTGATGAGTTAAAAGGCCTCTGACTCAGGTATTGTAGAGTGAAGTAGAAACATGCATATCTCTCATCTGCTATCCAGGAAATAAGAAAACAATATCACAGTTGGATCATTAAGGAGTTACATACATTTTGGTGGCCTTTGTATCTGTGTGGGCTCACTTGTGTACATGGTGGATGTGTGTTTGTGTGTGTATACATATGGAGTCCAGTCATCAGATGTCCTCCTCACTTGCTCCTCACCTTAATTTATTTTTTAAAGCAGGGGCTTTCTCAAAATCTAGAGATATCTAGAGCTAAGCATCTTTCTAGCCACTGCATGTCTCTGCCTTCTCAGCACTAGGATTACAGGTATGTGCCTGAATGTCTGACTTTTATGTGCATACTGGAGATAACTTAGATCCTTAAGTGACCTTTACCTACTGCTTCATGCATCCAGCCTAAGCCATGAACTTTTAGTATCACAAGTGTGTAAAACCAATAAATAAAAGTCTATTTTGTTATAAAAATACTCTCACAAAAGCTAATTTTCTTTCTTTTTTGAAGATTGCTGAGCTTCAAATACTTAAATTATATATTTAAGACAATTTAGAAATTTAAGTTTTACTGGCTACTAATTATCAATTTAAATCAGATATTTGAATAAGTGTTTGTATAATACACAGAAAGAAAAGTAATTTATACTAAATAAACTTTATAAATTTGTACCACATTCTGTAAATTCTGTTTAAAAGAGGGGACATAATAGTAGGAATATAGACTGAGAGCATGCTCTACTCACAAAACAAAGCACGCAGTCAATCCTCACACTCCCCTGTAGTACATTGTCATGACCAGGCTTAATTATCAATAATTTAGTCATACATTTTGCTTCCTTGTGAAAATCTTTAGTAAAATTTGGATTTGTATTATATGAACCTAAGATACCCTTCTACATTCATATTCTACAATTTTGTACCTTATAACAGAATCTATGATATAGTAGAAATAATGCCTGTAAAGTACTATATAGGATAACAGCTTCATCAAACACAAGGTAATTTCATATCTTTCAACTTAGTAACAGCAGTAACAACAACAACACTACAACAATAATAAGCACGTATACTGCTGCTATATAGGAGAAATTACGTATGTATAGTTTCCTTACATATGACTAATTAGGATAAAATTAACAATCTGTTGATATATTATTTCCTTATACATCGATTTAGGCAACATTTTCAAATAAGAAGGAGTAAATAAAAGAAAATTAATGAAAATATACTTGAACAAGATATAATTCTATGAAGTTTGAGGATCTCTTTAAATTTCTGTTTATGGTTTACAAACACAGTGTGGTGCTTATTACCTGAACACGTTCACTAAATAGTCACTGGACAAATCAGTTTAGATGTGATATATTTGATTCTGACAATTTTGCTTTTGCTATTCTTTAGAAATGAATTCATCCTAGTCATTAATTTTGAGAAAAACTCAGCTACTATGGTTAATATCAAACTAATACTGGATTCTATCAAACTAAGAAGTAAATAATGCTTACACTCTTTAATCATGTCATCAATCAAACACACATAATTTTGAGACTGCTGCTAGATGTTCTGATTAATATTTTGTAAACTGCCTTTTATTTAGAAAACAAAAATGTACAAAGAATATTTTAGGAAGGGATAAGGCATGAGCATCAATCTAAAGAATGAATTATCTTATGACTTTTTGTTTAAGAACATTTTAATGGAAACTGCTTGAAGAACAATGTTTTGATCACTCTCAAGGTCAAGTTAACTGAGAGTTCATATCAAAATGATTTATGTCATTAGCAGTGCATAAGATATGTCTTTCTGCCTGCATGGAGAAAGGAATTACACAAAGTCCATATTTATAGTGCATTTGTTTGCATGATGTGCCATCTTCTCTCAACATATGGATTTCCAAAATGAAATACTACACCTTCCTTTGGACTGGTAACTGCTTGTCATTAGTGTCATTGCAGTTTGACATGATATATATGTTTTCCTAACATAGGGTTTCACTCTAGCCCAGGCTGACCTGGAATTCACTATGTAGTATCAGGGTGGCCTCGAACTCATGGCGATCCTCCTACCTCTGCCTCCCAAGTGCTGGTACTCAAGGTGTGCACCACATGCCCAGCTATGAAGTGATACACATTTAAAAGCTATGATGTACTAAGATCTGTAATGATACCTTTGAGATTTTCTTTTTTTAACATTGCTGCATTTTTTATTAGCAATGTACACAGTGTATACAGTCATGTTTTTACCAACGTTAGCCTCCTCCCTGCCCTCCCCCCTCTGCAGGGACCCTCCTCATTGGGGAAGATGGGTCATGCATTGTGGGGTTAGCCATCAGTTATGGGTAAGAGGCAATGTCTCTCTGCATAATGACCCAACCTGTGGCTCTAGCATTCTTTCTGCCCTTCTTCTGCAAAGTTCCCTGAGCCATGTTGGGTTCATTTTAGGTCTGCTTCAGTGATGAGGTCTTGGGAGCCTCTGTGTCTCTGGATATCTGGTTTGGTAAGAGTTGATTGTTCTCTGTGTCTATCTCCTTCACCCTTATGCTGGTACCAGGTTCATCAAGAAAGCAGCACTCTTGCTAGTTTCTCCAATTACTCTTAGTTTCAGCTGGGGCCCTTTTGAGGTGTGGTGGGCTGGTTCTGTCCTTAGAATCTGCATCCATCTGAAAAAGAGAAGCAAATTTTCCAGTGGAGAGTGAAGTTAGCACCAGATAAATGGGATAAACTAGTTGTAGGCCCTCCTATAGCCTACAAATGGTAGGAGCTTGATAATGGAGACCAGGCTCATTTTTGAATATGGTTCTGACTTGATTCCCAGAACCAACTATGGGTTCTGTTCCACTGAGGAGATCAGTTAGCCAAATCAAGAGCAGTTGGGTTCCCACCATGGCTGTGTGACACTATTGCACTTGTGTGAGCATCATGTCAGTTTGTTTGCTACTGAGTAGCTTAGACCATGAGTTGCTTGGACAGATGTTTGTCTTTTTCCCCAGTCACTTATATAGCACCTTATGACACTAGATGCACTACCTGTCTGGGGACTGACTCTCTTCCAGATTCCAGCCAGGTCACTCCATGTTATGTACCAACAGAACATGGTGCCTTCAGCAGTAGCGTCTTACCACTATTCTTTGGTGGATTATCAAGTACCTTCTAGATTTTCTGTCATTATTGTTACTCAGCAATTGTTTACTGAAAATTTGATACAATAAAAGGTTATATTTAAATTAAATTATGTCCTTAGAATTTTCTGGTATAGCTTTAAAATTAAGGTGTTCTCTGAAATTCATAAATGGTAACACATGTGGTTATATATTAAAATAATCCAGTAAGAAGAAGAAAAGTAATTTAAAGACCAATGGTTAATAGTATAAAGAACAAAAAACTTAGAACAGGTTGGTATTGAACAAGTTCGTGGGAGAGGAGTAGAATTAAAATGATTTAGTTAAGCTTTAGGGATGTATCAGTGCACTGAAAATTATAGGCCACATCCTAATAGTTTCTCCATATTCTTCTCCAGAACTGATGGTAGAGTTTGCTTGAATAGTTTATATAGTATCTAAACTTGCTCTATTTTCTTATGTCATTAACAATGGATAAACATAAAATATTTCTCCTATCTTAAGTTTCATATATATATATATATATATATATATATACTTTGTATGTAAGATAAACTGAAAATTCAATCAATATTATTATCTATTTTATAACTAAATGGAAGTTAGGAATTTAGTAGTATTGAAGCACTGGGAAAGATCTGATGACCATAAAAATGTTACAGTTATATTTTCAAAAACATCCAAACTTTATTAACCATAGTATATGTAGAAAGACTGCTATGCTTTCATACATCCATGTTTGCATCTGCCCAAAGTGGTATCTCCTGTCATGGTCACAGCAATTCTACATGTTTTCATGGGTTCAGCTTAAAGAAACTTGTTTATATAGCTATATATTTTTCTCATAAATCTTTCCAATATGTCCACTTAAAAGCTTAATGTGGATATCTGTTAAATCCAGATGGTGTGTGGTATAGTATAGCTCTAATGTAAATTCTCAGACTCAGTATGGAGGACATGTCTATATATGCATGTGGGGTATTAAAGACTCAATCTATAATGCTGTCAGGACCCAGTTGGCCTTTCATACCTTTAGTATTTGTTTCTTCTTAATCTACTTGGAATGGCTATGTAATAGCAAAGAACAGTGAGGCTGAGGGGTGAGGGGCACGCTTACTCATTGTTAATGGAAGTATAAACTAGAACAGCCACTATGAAAATCCATTTTCCATAGTATACAGGTTTCTCAGAAAGAAAAAAAAAAGAATGACCATGTGACTCACCTACAGCACTCTAGGTCATATAATCAAAGGTTTGATATCATACCACAGAGATATTCGCGTTTCCATATTTCATTACTATTCTAGTCACAGTATCTAAGAAATAAAACCAACCTAGACATCTATCAACTGAGGTCTCAATAATGAAAATGTAATTCATATATACAATGGAATTTTACTTGTATATTAAAATGCACTTTAGGGCTGGAGGTATTGCTTAGCAGTTAAGATACTTGCCTGTAAAGCCAAAGGACCCAGGTTTGATTCCCCAGGTCCCACATTAGCCAGATGCACAAGGAGCACATGCATCTGGAGTTTGTCTGCAGTGGCTGGAAGCTCTGGAGTGCCCATTTTCTCTCTCTCTCTCTCTCTCTCTCTCTCTCTCTCTCTTTGTCAAATAAATAAATAAAAATGCACTTTAGAAAATTTGGGATAATGTATTGGACTAGAAAAATTATACTATATGAGGTAAAGAAGGCCAAGGGGGAAAAAAAGAAAAAAAAAACATTTTCTGGGCACGGTGGCTTACTTCTTCAATCCCTGCACTAAGGAGTCAGAGGTAGGATGATCAGTTTGAGTTTGAAACCACTCTGAGGCTACACAGTGAATTCCACATCAGCCTGGGCTAAAGGGACACCTTAGCTGGGAAAAAATAAAATAAAAGCACACATTCTCTTTCATAAGTTGATTATGACTTTTAATACTTGTCAATATGTATGTAAAGGGATGTGACAATCAGTGTAGTTTATTAACTGAGAAAGGAGACTATAATCAAGAATAAGAGATGATAAAAGCTGGGAGTGGTGGGGCAAAGGAAACCTAGTGTGTAAGTCGAAAGGAGGCTGTGTAAGATAGAAGGCACAAAGAGGGAGCAAAATGTGGAAAAGAGAAGGGGAGGTATGAAACACAAAATTTGTTTGAAAAAATCATAATGAAATATAATTCTTTGTAGGCAATAAATAAATAAATTTATAAAAAATATACTGTTCATATATTGTACTTACCTTCTCATTGCTGGGACAAACACCTGACCAGAAGCAGCTTATGGACTGAACAAGTTTATTTCAGGCTTACAGATGCCAGGGGAAGCTTTATCATGGCAAAAGAACCTGGCTTACTTCAGCAATATATCAGGATATATCCATAGCAAATAGAGAGAGAGAGAGAGAGAGAGAGAGAGAGAGAGAGAGAGAGAAGAGAGAAAGAGAGAGAGGTGAATACCAGCAAGCATGAACAGCCAGAGGTCAAACTGGCTTTTCACACACTTAGTTGGGCTAGACTCAATATCCATCCCCAGTGACACACCTTCTCCAGCAGGGCTCCATCTGCTGAAGACTAAGTAGGAAGCTTTATCAAAAATATTTGAGTCTATGGGGGGACATATATTTACACTACCACACTATATATTGTATACTGTGCTCCTCCTACAACAAGCACAGGGATTCCTGAAATGATGTTTGTAGATAAACATGGGTCAATACAGTCTGTGAGAGGTAAAGAGGTGATATCCAGAATAAAACCCAACTGAAAGTGGGTGGCCATCTATTGCTCAATATTTTTGGCTATTCAGAAATACTGAACAAATTTACAGTTTGAACTTACTGTATGTTTGCAGGAATATGATGGGAAGTAATCTTATGGTAAGAAACAATGAAAGCAAATCTTGGATGAAAATTGAGCTAATGGATAAATGGGCTCACTAAAAATTATGTCAATGTTGAAATCATGGATAATATATCATTAAGTACTCAAGGTACAACTTGAAGGGATCATGCCAAAGAAAATGTAATATTCTAATAGCAATAGCAGTGTGTGTGTGTGTGTGTGTGTGTGTGTGTGTATGCATGCACACGTACTCGTGTGTGTGAAGGGCTCTTCTACAAATTGAAGAACCATCATGATGGGATTGCTCACTGGTTTATAGTTCTTTTATTTGTAAAATTTTCATGCATCATTCACGAACATGAGGGTATCCTTACTGTGTTTTCAACTAAGAACTACATGTACCGCACACAGAAAATATCACCTTTATGTTTTTATGTAAATTAAGACATTTTAATATGCTTAGCTAAAGAGGGATAACTAACCCTTACTTTTTTTTATAGAGAATTTAATAGGTGTAGGCCCTCTTGTAGCCCATGATTGATGGTAGCTTGATATTGGAGAGTGGGCTTATGTTTGGATATGGTTCTGACTTGTTTCCCAGCTCCAGCTATGGGTCCCATACAATATGAATGCTTAGTTTGACTACTTTGCATGTAAGTTGATTTTAAAACACAACATACTTGGAGATATATTTTTTTACATAACAGACACAAAGTAATTTTTCAGCAAATAAGTTATCTCATAGACAGTATAAAACAATGAAGAACACCCCATTTGGAAAATAGGGTTAATCCTAGAAAAAAATTAAAGAATGCAAATCAGGAGATCATAGTAAAAGGAAAAGAATGAAGAAAAAATATTTAAAAGACAGGATACTTAAACTAAAGGGCAGAGTGAAGTTATTTCTTGACAAAAACCTTTGACTCACAAAAAAAAAACAACAATGTGTATATGAACTAGTTTGATGGAAAGTGACCTTCATTCACTCCTGTTTTGTTGTACTGCCTTTCCATGTCCCCAGTATAATATCTTTCATAAAGTATACTTCTACCAATTTTTATACAGTGAAATTATTGTTTTTACACTGCACAAAGAATAAGCATAGGTTCTTTACAAAGAATTCCTAGTTTCATGTGGAACTCATGGAAGTAAATTTAGAAAGCACTGTCACAATAATATATGGATATCAAATTTAGCAATACATGGAAGAAATAATGATATTGTTACTAGAAATATACCACTGACATTAAACATTTTAAATTGTACAACATATACAAATATGATTATGAAGATACACATTTAGAATGTACTGCTCCTCTGGCAATTGTAAGCGATCTACAAAGAACTGGTCACTCTTCCAAAGACTATGTCATGTGGCAGTAGGATGCAGGTAGAAGTGAGTAATATTAAATAATCTTAAGTGCATTATGCATTTGATGCATAGGGGAACACATTAGAATGTAAGATCACATAAAACCTATTGTTACAGGAGATAAACACTTCTATGCCCTTAGAATTTTTTATGATTCATGTATCATATAATACAATCCTTAATGAGAGCAAGTAAAATACTATTGTTAACACAAAAGACACATCGCTCACTTCAAAGTATATAAGCAATAGTTTATACTAGAGCAAAATATGAGGGACCATAGCCCAGGAACACAAATTTATGTTACTCTAGTTCCATGTTACAACTGTTAACAATTTCATGTAGATTTTATAGTTAAAGAACAAAGGAAAGTCATAACTTAGGACATTTTCATTTTATAATTGTTTTATATTTAATTAATTAATTTATTTGATAGAGAAAGAGACAGGGACAGAATAGAGAGAGAAGAGAGAGAGAGAGAATGTGCAAGCCCCTTAAAAAGAACTCTAGACACATCTACACCTGGGCATCTGATTTACGTGGGTACTGGGAATCAAACCTGGGTCTTTTCAGCTTTGTAGGCAAGTGACTTAACTGCTAAACCATTTCTTCAGCCCTCAAGTTACTTTTCAAATACTGTGGCTGACCATCAAGTAGGCAGGTTACACCAAAGCGAGGAAATCTTTATCATAGGCTTCACATTCTAGTTGATGATGCTCAGCCCTTGGGTTGGTGGAAGCTAGGGTCTGTTTGCACATTCCAAGTTCATACCTGATAGTCATGAAGATGATAGGCCAGACACAGAGGTGGGAAACCAATGGCTATTAATGGGCTAAAGGTAACCCAAGCTAATTTGGCTCTGATCCTGCATTATTCCCTATCTCTGTGATCACAGAAATTTTATCAGTCCACTCAGTCTTGGTCAAAGTACAAGCAGTACATTTCTGGAAACTTATAGTTCACACTATTCTTCATCTGGTTTAATTTAGATGTAAAAAAATTGGCCAAATTCTTGTGATTTCTATAACTCTATTTAATAAGTTTAGTATTAAATCCTTTATATTCTATATGCATTTTAATTGAATAACTGAAACATTATTCTCGGGCTGGAGATATGGATCAGAGGTCAAGTGTGCTTCCTGAGGAAGCATGAGGGCCTGAAGGGGCATGAGAACACAAGTTGGAATCTCAAGTAAATAGCCAGGTGTGGGCATGCACACCTGTAAACGTAGTCCTGCAAATTGAAAATTTATTTAAAAGGTTTTTTTTTTTCATTCTGTAAATGAAATGCTAAGTTTTTACCTTAATATCAAATTAATGCCACTATAAGAACTCTAACTTCAAGTATTTACAATTATGAAAGTTCTGTTCCTAAAGCATTTGATATTCTAGTTGATGTTATAATTCAAAATTCATCATTATTTTTCAGTACACAAACTTACTGCTATTTTAATTGTACTTTTACCTAGATTTGCTTTTTATTATTTTTAGTGGGGGAGAGGGAGAGAATGGGTGCATCAGGACCTTCAGCTACTACAAATGAACTCCAGACACACGTGCCCCCTTGTGTGCATGTGTGACATTGTGCACTTGCATCACTGTGCATCTGGCTACACAGGACCTGGAGACCTGGAGATTCAAACTTTCATTCTTTTTATTTTTTTCTTTTTATTTATTTGAGAGCAACAGGCAGAGAGCGAGAGAGAGAGAGAGAGAGAGAGAGAGAGAGAGAGAATGGTCATGCCAGGGCCTCCAGCCACTGAAAATGAGCTCCAGATGCATGTGCCACCTTGTGCATCTAGCTAAAGTGGGTCCTGAGGAATCAAGCCTCGAACCAGGGTCCTTAGGCTGCATAGGGAAGTGCTTAACTGCTAAGCCATCTTTTCAGCCCCGAAACTTGTATGCTTAAGCTTCGCAGGCAAGCGCTTTAACTGCTAAGCTATCTCTCCGGCCCTTAGCTGGATTTTTAACAGAGTAAACACTAGCATGTAAATACAAAGTTGAGAAACCAAATGTAGTAATTTTAGCAACAGAGAAGACAGGAAACTGACATTGAACAGTAGGATATCTAGTAACCAGGTACAGACTTTAACACTAGCCAGGTTTACTTCAGTAACAATCATTACACCCATCCAAATTCCATTCCACCCCACACTTATACACACATGGAGATATTCAAACATCCATAAGAGGAGCAGATGAGACCTAGAAATAGCACATTCTTGGAACTGTGATATGGACCTATCCTTCTAATTCATTAAATACAATCTCAAATTATAATATGCCCCACAACACATTTGTTAGGCAAACAACTAAAAATTTACAAAGAAGGTCATATGTTTTGCTTTTGCAAATTTATAATATGCTAGTTTTCTGTCTTTCAAATGCTCTAAAATTAAAACTTATTTGAATAAAACACTGATAGAGAATAGAAACAAGGTAGCTTTTTTTATAGGTGTAATCAGTCAGGTACAGAAGGCCAAAGGGATTTCAACTTGACTTCTCTGACATGACTATAACAGTGTCTGATCCAGTCTCATCCAAGATGGCTGTCAGCAGCAATTCCTATTACAAATACCTGCCTCTTCAAGTTTTTCCAGTCTTAGCACAGCTATCTACTGTCCCTTCCTCTATCAGCCTCTTGAGCTACCCTCCCCCCCAAACAACCAGGTCTCTCCCTTATATACCAGCATCTGATGATGAAGCTTATCCTACTTGGATGTTTAATCCATAAATGGGCCTCACACATGTATGTAAATCTCTGCTTCTTCTTGGCACACATGTGCCAGTCTCTTGGTCCATGCCCTCTTAGTTCTTTCATCATGTGAGGAAGAGCATACTTCCTCAGTTTCTTTTTTACATTCCTGGAAAGAAGGAAATTTCTCTTTGTCCAATGACCTTTCTGATTTTTTTTTTTTTTTTTTTTTTTTGGTGCTGTCTTGCTTTACTGCACATGGAATCTCTATTTTAAGATTTTAAGATCTGAGTTCCCTTATCCTCTCTTAGTCTTTGCTAACCTCTAAGTAAGGGGGATCTTGTGGCTTGGGTCTACTGTTTTGCTTTTTCTGTGTATGTCTATAAAGTATATGTGTCCACACTTTTCTCTATCTGTGAGGGGTTTTCTCCATCTTCACTCCCCTTTCTTGGCCAGGCTAGGAAGAAGGAAAACTTATTTTGGCTTGTTCCTTCCAGCTAGTCTTCCTCTGGATCCTACCTCTCCCTAAAATAAATCTCATAATTTATAATTTACCCTTCTCTGAGTCCATATTTTCAATTTTTTGTTAGAAGTTGAATAAGTAACCAAAAGTTGGGTTTCATGGGCCTTGTATCTCCTGCATCTTTCTGGAATCTAATCCTTCCCTGGAACCAGAATCTTGTACCAACACCACAATTTTATGGAAGTATCATTAAATAAGTCAATACAGGAGACAATATAGATACTCAAAATTTCCCAATCTGACAGACACAGGCCATTTCAATTCCATTCTTGCCAACATGGTTATCTCTAAAATATTTTCACATATCCAGGTATTTTGAAGAACATTAATTTTATTAAATAATGAGCATTGATATCAGCCACTAGATATACATATATGTATACATAATCCAGTGAAGGTCAATTTCAGACATTTATATATGATAGTTAGCTAGCATTTATTTTAGAAAAGAGATATATTTGAAATACTTTGTAGTAGACAGCCTCACATTGCAGGGATGAACCTCCAGACTAGAGACAGTTCATAAGAAGAAGAAGGGATTTATTTGAAGCTTATAGATCCAGGGGAAGTTCCATAATGGCAGAAGACTCTGTCTGGCTTTTATAGGTATAAGCAGAGAGAGAAAAACTATAAGCCTTCACCGGTACCACACAAGCAAGCACACTTCTGAAACCCCAGGCAAAGCTCAAGCACTTTGCATGTCTTTAGACTGGAATTCCAATTCCACCCACACACCTTAGGGCTGGACCCTAGAATCCACCCACAGTGACACCTCCTCCAGGTAGGTGGATGCAGATCTAAATTATAAACTTTATATTCAGGGACATCCATTCAAACCACCACACACTTGTATTAGCTATCTCTGAAGTGATATATTTTAAAATGTAGGTATGCTTTATTATTAAGGTATAGCACTGAAAATACACTGGGAGATAATTAAAAGTATAATTTATTTTATTGTTATTTTCATGATTTGTTATTATTATTTGTTATAGGGTCTAACTATATAGACCAGGCTTGCCTCAAACTCCCTGTCCTCTTAACCCTTTCACCACAGTGCTGAGATTATAAATGTCATTACCAGTGCTGGCAAAAATATAATTCCTTAGTCATAATTCCCAAGAGGTTATGCATCCTAAGCAGGCACAAAAACATGGTTTTGATTATTGTGTTCAATACAAAAATAATAAATTTATTTAATCAAAAGTTTGTAAGAAAAAACATCGGATGAAATACTCTGTAATAAGGTACAAATAATCATCATTTTGCTAAGCAACACAGGGTTAATTGTGTTGGTCAATAAAAAATGTGAAACTGGGAACTAAGGACTTATGTTGAATTAAAATTGATTGACTCCAGAATATACCCTTAAATGGAGAATAAAAATAACTTGACCTCTGATGCCATCAAAGTTATAAAACTACCTTTAAAAATATAATTTTCTCTTGGGGGAATTTGATTGATGACTTCTGAGAAGGCTGTCAGAAAATCTTATAAGTTTCCAATAATTTGTAAAGGATTCATCTAAAGATGGAGACTGCTGTTCAGACAAAATGGAGGAAACACCTGCAACCCCAGGTTGGGAAAAGGAGTAATTTCCAATTTATATGCAAAACAACGCATACATATAATCCATCTCCTCTGGCTCAAAAGATAAGGCTGACCTAGCATCTCAGTGTTGGGATGTTCAAGTGGAGCTACCATGCCAGTGCTTTGGGATCCTAGAAAATATCACACACAAATCTCACAGAAATTAAATGAATGAAGGCTACTTATATATCTGCTATTGGTATGTTTAAAGTTGTAAGCACAATAGAATATGTAAGCATACACAACCAACTTGCAATATAAATTGCTATGTAAATAGGACAGCTTTGCATTTTAAGGTCAAACTAAGGTATCTTCTTAGCTCCTATAATGTAAGCAGTATAAAGTATAAAGGAAATAAGAAACTTGAGGTTAGATAAATTAGCATTTTAGCTAAATAGAGAAGTGCATAAGGTGCTAGCCTTCTCAATATAAGTTTCCATTTTTTTTTTCTTTTTTTTGGTTTTTTCGAGGTAGGGTCTCACTCTAGCCCAGGCTGACCTGGAATTCACTATGGAGTCTCAGGGTGGCCTTGAACTCATGGCGATCCTCCTACCTCTGCCTGCCGAGTACTGGGATTAAAGGCATATGCCACCACGCCTAGCTAACTTTCCATTTTCTATTAACATATGGGAGCCTTTCAGTCTTTAGAACTAAGGTGTCAAATATGTGTTGCATTTTGCCTACCCTCTTAATCCTAGTACATGATCTTACACCCCATTTCAGAAAGGATTAGAAAGCAGCAAACCTGCTAGTAATTGTATCTTTAATCCCTGTACCATCAAAAATAAGTCAGGAGAATCACAAGTTCAAGATCAGCCTGAGCAACATGGTAAGATCTTGTCTCAAAACAGAACAAAACAAAATAATTATACATATATATATATATATATATATATATATATATATATATATATATATATGGAGAGAGAGAGAGAGACATGTAAAATAATGTTATATTTATTTTGCCTTTACAGTCCATGTAATTTGGAGTTGTAACTATATCTATAGCATGTTGGTATTGTCTGCTTTCAGATTTGAGCTTGTTACATTTCTTTAAGGGTGATCTCCTCACATTCTTCTTCACTTTCTTTTAATTTCCTACTGCTACTCTCCTTTCATTGAAAACCACACGAAATTATTTTAATCAAGCTTTGCATTTCTCTACCTATCATGAATCAATTTTTTACTGTTTTTCAATTTTTCTTGCTCTAATTTTGTACTTGTTATATGTATGTTAAAATTTATAATTTAAAGATAAAGTGAGAATCATTGTACCTCTGTTATTTGACTTAATTTTCTCAAGCTGAATGCAGTCATCCTGTTTTCCAATAAATAGTGCTTTTCTACACTTTGAAGAGTTTGAGTCTCCTCTGTACTCACCACTTTTTTCAAAGGAAAGCTTCTCTAATCAAAGGTGTGACTGACATTATTCCATGGGCACAGAAATACCTTTATAGTGGCCAATTTGATGGGCACAAAATATATCCATTTAGCCAAACAAAAATAGTAGCTTCTCTATTCAGGCCTATAATTTCCTAGGCCAGCAACAGGCATGAAGTCCCTCCCAAGGGAGCAACTAGCCTCACCTCTAATCAAAGAACATTGGGTTACCCCAATAACATTCATGTCACCATTGCACTAAAGAAATCATGCTTCCAGTCTGATTGGTTGTATAGCTGGAAGGGTCCACTGATGGGCAAAATGATGATGATTTTTCTCCCCCAGTAGCCTGCATAGTAACTTTCAGAACTATGATAATTTTTTTGTGTTTATCAGTTTCAAGAAATTTTTGGTGTCTATAGCTCCATCATGTTGAGTTCAGATGGAATGCTCTATAGATTTCTATTAGTCCCATTTGCCCTATCGTGTCATATAGTTTCTCTGCTTTTCATGTAGGTAATATGTCTATTGGTGATATGAGGGGTTGTGTTCACTTACTACTACTGTGTTTGGATTCATGTGTGAATTTAAATCTAGTATATTTTACTGTATAAAATTTATTTTATTTATTTGAGAGAGAGGCAAAAAGAAAGAGAGAGAAAAAATTGGTGTATGAAGACCTCCAGCCACTGAAAATGAACTCCAGATACATGTGCCACCTTGTGTATCTGGCTTATATGGATATTGTGCAACCAAATCTGGGTCCTTAGGCTTTGCAGACAAGTGTCTTAATCATTAAGCTACCTCTCCAGCCCTTACTGTGTAAAATTTGATGCACTTGTGTTTGATTTATATATGTCCAGGTTTGTAATAAGCTCTTGGTGAATTATTCCCTTGATGAGTATTAAGTGGCTTGCTTTATCTCTTGTGGTTAATTATTATTTTTATTATAGTTTGGTAGATATTAGTGTAGGCAAAACTGCTTATTTTCATTTCCATTTGGTTGGAATTTCTTTTCCCATCCTTTCACCTTTTATCTCTTGTGGTTAATTATTGTTTTTATTATAGTTTGGTAGATATTAGTGTAGGCAAAACTGCTTATTTTCATTTCTATTTGGTTGGAATTTCTTTTCCCATCCTTTCACCTTAAGGTAATGTTTATCTTTGCCAGTAAGGTGGATTTCTTGAAGATAATAAAAAGGATGGATCTTATTTTTTTCACCCAGCCTGTTTATCTGTGTTTTTTGATAAGGGGCAGGGGAGTGAGTCAACTGATATTCAGAGTTACTATTGATAGTTTGAATTAATCAATAGTTATCCCTCATAAACTCAGGTGTTTAGAATACTTAGTTCTAAGCTGATGGTAATTTTAGAGGTGGATCTTTGTTGGAGGAGGTGTGTCACTGGGGGTGATCTTTGAGGTTTATTAATCCTCAGTTTGCCAGGGTTAGTTGGCAAACTCTCCTGTTGCTGTTGTCTGCCTGATATTGGCTAGGAGGTGATGTTCAGCTTCTCTGTATGCCATCATGGAGTTTCCCCCTCAAGTTTTAAGTCAAAATAAACCCTTTCTCCCAAATGCTGCTTTTGGTCAGGTGTTTCGGCCAGCAATGAGAAGATAACAGCAACATTTTCATGGTGTTTCATTTTGTGGAGATTGGTCTTTTATCGATCTTAACTTCTTTAGCAACTTTTCTGGTATTGACTATGTTTTCCCTCTCCTGTAGCCTCTTGGCTATGTTTGTTCTTCTCTTCTGTGTAGCATTTCATCTGGTAATTTTCTGTAGGGTGTCTTAGAGCTCGTTCTTAAAAAAAGAAGTATTTATTTATGAAGAGAGAGAAATTGAAAGAGAAAAGTGGGCATGCTAGGGTATCCTACCATACAAATAAACTTTAGACACATGTGCAACTTTGCACATCTGGCTTTAAATAGATACTGAGGAATTGAACCTGGGTCATCAGGCTTTACAAGCAAGAGCCTTTAACTGACGAGCCATCTCTACAGCTCTGTCTTAGTGCTTTTATATTCATATAACTGGCTTATATCTTAAGAAGCCATTTTTCTCCTTCTATTACTCAAAACACACAGCTCCATGGTGAATACCAGCAATCCAACTGAGAATGGCCCTCTGTGGAGTCGGGACAGGCAGGAGGGAAATGCTAGTACCAACACATGATATGTCCATATAAAATTTGGACTTAATAAAAAAGTATTAAAGTTAGTAGCAGTAGACAATGTGGAAAAAGAATTAAGTGTGTGTGTGTATGTGTGTGTGTGTGTGTGTGTGTGTTTTGGGAGATTTATTTCATTTAATTAGTTTCATTAAATTATTTTGTCTATTTCATCTTTAATATTACCTTCATTTTTTATTTTTAAGTTTTATTAATTAATTTTGTTTGTTTTACAACTTCAGTGATTAAATATTTACTTTCTAATAGAAGGGAACAAACTATTTTTAAAAATCTCTCTCATAGGGTTTCCATTGCAGTTATAACATCATAGAATTAACTAATTTGATGAGTAATTCTGCTTTGTCCTAATTTTTCCTACTCTTTAATTAATAAAGTACAGAAAGAATTTTCATTTATAGTTTAATAATTTATAGCACCTGACCTTAACTAAATGAAAACCAATACAAGAAATTGTCTTTTTCAGCCACATTATATTCTTACAACACTTCAAGAGCTGTGTAAGAAAGGGTTCATCAAACTCTGACATGCTTTATGATTTCACTTTATACCTTGCATGGATAGATCTTGATTCATCAACTTATGTCTGCTCTCTTGAGCTCCTGGCATCATTTCCAGTTTTCTGTCATGTTATAAGGTTATTGTAGCTACTGTTCCTTAATGCTGATCTGGCTGTGGAAAAATAGATTGTGTTCTTTTACCTCTCACACCAACATCTAATTTTTACTTATTTGTAATCTGTTAGAACTGCTCATACTGAATAATAAATCTTAGTGAATGTAATTATGTGTAATGTTTTATTATATATACACATGCACACATATTCATATTTTAAAGGATGAAGAAATGCATTAACAAACTATATTAATTGTTAAGCAACTGCTGTGTGGTGTGACATTAAGTGACCTGGGTTCAAAATAAAGGGTCGGGTTAATTTCCCAATGACCAAAGAACATGCAGGAACTATGCTTTCTTAAAAATGCCAAGGTCAATTTCATATCATAATAAAGGTATAGTAATTTTGCTCCCACATGCTTTCTATAACTGTCCTGAATCCTTCTTATAAGAAGATTCCTAGAAGTCGATTTGCCTTTAGAGGTGCCAGGAATGAGACATATTCACTACTCTGATTGTGACATGACTGTCCTGGAATGGCTGTATTAGGCCGTCTACTGAGCATATGGCTGCTTTGACTTATGAATAGAATGGTGAATCAGCTTTAGTCTAATCCAAAAGGTAAATAGAAGGAATCAGAGGAGATGGGGAATAACCTGATTAACGTCAGCTCTCAGGCATTCTGAAATGACCAGAGGTCCCATTTTAAGAGAACTAGTTCACAGGCAAGAAAAATTCATCATTGTTGTTTTGTTAGGTCTATTTTACTTTATATTCTGTTTATCCTATGTCATCAGTTAGTATCACATGGCTGTCTTCTAGGAGCAGAAGAGTTAATACCAAGTGTCAATGAAGAGAAAGCAGAAAATTCTGTTCATGATTTGAGACACACAGCTTTGTGTAGAAAGTGAAATTCTGTACTGATATGCGACTGAGAGAGAAGTCTAAAGCTGTTAAAAGTATAAAGTAATAAATAATAATAATAATAAAACATGCATAATGGCCATGTACAGAGTGTCCATCAACTGGAAGATTGTGTGAACATTAACACAGGACATAAAGGCAAAAAAAAAAAAAGAGACACTAAAGTCCAACTAAGGAGCATGTTGTATTTTGAAGGTGTACCTACAACATATGTGTTCAGATATAAATCTGAATTTATTTGATCATACCTTTTATATACATATCATTTTATATTATTCTCATAATCTTTTCAAATTCAGATACCATGCTAGAAGGGTGTTAATTGACTTAACTGAAACATGTTAACCTCTGGTTAAAAAATTGACCCAATTTAGAGGAAAACAAAGAATCCATATTTTCCAGTTTTGATTTTTTAAAATTATACTTAGTAACACATACTTGATTATGAATGTCAGCTATGACAAACTTTGAGCAAGTAGGATAAAATTACTCTTTTACTCTTTTACCTACTTTCATGCTCATTGCCAATATGAAATTTACTGTCAGTGCTGTTTCTTCAGGGAACATCTGAAAGCAGCTCGTGAGTGACCCCTTGATTCCTGAGCCATTAGTAACGCCACCATAGTTTTAGAATGTTTGGAATTGCAGAGGAAGGACAGCAGATTCATTGCTGGGAAATATAATCTGTGTAATGGCCTTTTTCACGTTTGCAGCATATAAAACCTTCCCAGGAGACAAATGTGCCTCACTTAGTTTTCAGTGAGCTCTTTAGGGCACATCCATCTTACAGATATGTCAGGAAAGTCACTAAAGGCCTGGTGGAGTGTGTTCTTCTGAGGAGCTTCACCTGCTCTTTAATGCAGCAGCCATTTATAAAATGCTGCAGAGGAAACAGTCATTTAGAACAGACTCATCAGTGCCAATACCAGCTTATTCTGAAAGCCAGTGTGAATGAAGCTTGCTTTCTCAATTCCTTGGGAAGACTTCCATTGGTTGTTTCCTTACAGCCCTAGAGAACTATCTGAAAGGCTCCAGGGCAAACTAACCAAGACAATGTTAAAGCTTTCTCCTCATCCACAAGTGGGCTTTCATCCACAGGTTAATGGCCCTTGACCTTCAGCGTGCTAAGTAGAAAATGTAGCTGGTGATACCTGTGTGCTTTCTGTACAGTGCACTGTGAAGAGAACATATCTGGCTAGATAAATATGTGTCTTCTCTTGTGAGCATTTTTGTAAGATCTTCATGCACTCTCACTCTTTAAAGTTAAAAAAAAAAACTTCACCTCATTAAAAATAGTTCTATTTCCATTAAACAACCAGAGGTTCTTCAACATAAAGTAGAGGGAGGGATATTCTCTGCCCTTTCAAGTAAAATGTCTTCTTTTTAAAAGTGACATTTCTTTTCTGAACATTTCTACTGAGCTATCATTCATATAAAAAAATCAATCTATCCACCATGTATGTGTGTACATATGGCGCAAGTATAATGTGTAGTTATGTTTAAAGGTAAGCAAAATGTAACATATGTGCACACAAGCCCACATACTTTTTTGTGGAGGCAGTATATTGCTCTGTAGCACAGATTGGCCTTGAACCCACTATGAGATCCTGGCTGGCATCAAATTTGTAATTTATTTTCCTAAGCCTCCCAAGAGCCAGAATTGCAGATGTGTGATGCTACACCTGGTAATTTTAACTAAAGTAAGAGGTGTCCTGATAACAAACTTCAATTATACAGCATAATATTTTTACCATGCATATGCTATATGTTAGAGGACCATGAAGAAAAGAGTGAGGAGGAAAAGAGGAGAGGGGAGAGAAGAAGAACAGAAGAGGCGAGAATACTTTCTTTGTTTAATGAGGTGGGTAGTACTTTTACTCCAGAAGTAGAAATTTCTGATGAATATAAAAAATCTACTTATCATATCATGGGAAATAACCAGCTTTGACCTTACTATTTACATAATTACTGAATTATATTGGAAAGTTATTTTGCTATTTAACTTGAAATGTCATCTTTCAATTAGAAAGGTAGCATGGGAGGCTGGAGATATGGCTCAATAGTTAAAGGTCTTTTCTTACAAAGCCTTAGTGCCCAGATTTGATTCCTCAGTACATACATAAAGGCAGATGCACAAATTCATGGATGTACTTGAGGTCCCGTTTTGTGGTGGTAGGAGGCCCTGATGCATGTACTCTCCCTCTCTCTCTGTTCAATAAATATATATTTACAAAAAAGAAATACAGGGCTAGAGAAATAACTTAGCAGTTAAGGCATTTGTCTGCAAAACCTAAGGACTCATGTTTGACATTCCAAGTCCCACATAAGCCAGACATACAGTGATACAAGCAAACAAAGTTTCATATGTGCACAAGGAGGTACACATGTCTTAAGTTTGATTGCACTGTCTGGAGGCCTTGGTACACCAATTCTCTCTCTCTTTATCATTCTCTCACTCTTGCATTGAAAAAAAAAAGAAATGCAGGGCTGAAGAGATGGCTTAGTAGTAAAGGCCCTTGCCTGTAAAGCCAAAGGACTCAGGTTCAATTCCCCATAACCCACGTAAGCCAGATGCACAAGGTAGTGGATGCATCATTTGCAGTAGCTAGAGGTCCTGGCTTGCCCCCTCCCTCTTTCTCTCATAAATAAATAAATAAATAAATAAATAAATAAATAAAACTATAGCATGGCATATAAAATTGTTCTAGTTGGAACAATAAACATAAGAGGGAATTAAAATATAAAAAGAACACTTTTTTCTCACTTACTAAATGAATTATTTTGCTTTGTTGCTGTGATGAAATTCTTCACAATTTAAAGGAAGAATGCTTTAACCTGCTCAGAGTTTCAGAGAGTCCAGTCCATCAGTTGATAAAGGCACAGTGGAGCAGCTGCTATCATGATGGACAGACAAGAAAAAGCAAGCAACAGAGACACAGAACTCTATCCACGATCTACTTTCTTCAGCTAAGGCCAACCCCCTACAGATTCTAAGATCTATCAAAATAATACCATCACCTGAGAGCCAAGAATTTAAATATAAGCTCATCTTGTAAATTTTATATTTTATGATAACAGTGTAGTATCAATATTTAGTTTGTGAACTCTCTTAAATCTTTTGAGTGGCCAATACAGATATAAGAGTGTTTTCTTTGTGCCTGTATGCTATTAGTTTTAAAGAGATTCATTAAAATGTACAATGTCATTTCAAGACATATCACCTGTGTCATGTGACAGAACATTAGATGTTCAGTATTATGTTCAAGTGTTCTTTGAAAAACATTTTACTTATATCTGAATTATAAAGGACAATTTTTTTCAAAAATATTTTTATTTATTTATTTGAGGGAGAGAGACAGACAGCGAGACAGATAGAAAAACAGAGTGAGTATGGGCATGCCAGGGACTCCTGCCACTGTGGACAAACTGCAGACACTTGTGCTGCTTTGTGCATCTGGTTTTACATGGGTTCTCGGGGAATTGAATCCAGGCCATCAGGCTTTGCAAGCAAGTGCGTTTAACTGTTGAGCCATCTCTCCAGCTTTTAAAGGACCAGTTCTTAAATTATATAGTTCTATATGCAGCCCCAAACTAATGAGCATTGTGATGGACTATTACTGTTTGTCAAAAAAAGATTTAGAATAATTATGGAAACAAACCTCTGGGAATGTCTGTAAGGAAGTTTCTAGATTCCGTTAATTAATGTTTGAGAACCTACTTTAACTTGGGAGCACCATTCCATGGCAGAGATATCAGACTAAAGAAAAAGCAGGACTCAAGCTAAGCAGCTGCTTTCTCTCTGCTTCCTGATGTGAGCTGTGGTGTGACCTGATGCTGCCTCCTCTTGCCTCTGTGCATTCCACACCACCTATGTCCCCTCCAACTCTCAGCTGAAATAAGCCATTCCTTCCTAAAGTTGCCTTTAACATATACTTTTCACCGCAATGAAAAGTTTCTAATATAAACACCAAACACTTTGTCATTGTCCAGCTTTCAGAGAGTATATATTCATGCAAATAAAATTGATCTTGGGGCTGAGTCAGGTGATACATTTTAGAGTGTTTTATTTATTTGTTAGAGAGAGAGAGAGAGAGAGAGAGAGTAGCTATGGACACACCAGGGCCTCTGCCATAAAAGAGAGCACATTTTGTCCTTACATTGATTTTGTTGACACTTACAATATTTTTTGATGGTGTGCCTAGTCTATTTATGCACAATCATTGCTAGATATATCAACTTTCAGGATATGGAAGAAAGACACCATTATTGTTTTGCCATGCAGCTCCATTTCCTCTCTTTTTTTTAAAAAAAGCACTTATTTTATTACTTTTTAAGAGAGAGGCAAATACACACACACACACACACACACACACACACACACACACACACACAGAGCAAGAGAGAGAGAGAGAGAATGGGAACACCAGAGCCTCTGACTTCTGCAAATAAACTCCAGACATATGTGCCACCTTTTGCATCTGGCTAACGTGGATCCTGTGGAATAAAACCGTGGTCCTTTGGCTTTGCAGGCTAGTGCCTTAACTGCTAAGTCATCATTCCAGCTCCCCATTTCCATTCTTATTTACTTGGCATATATCCATGGGGAATGAAGGCTTTGAGGAAAGGTATAAGAAAGAAGAAAAAAATTCCAATGTTACAATTGAGAGTCTCTGAGGAAACTAATAATAAACTGATGAGATAAAACAAGGAAAAAAAAATCAGTAAGAGTAAGACATCTATAGTACAGATGTTATAAAGAAAGAATCTGATGTAACCTGCTATTGCTTACTTGGCTTTTAAATTACAAGGCTTTTTGACTTCATAAAATGTATTCATGTTCTTCTGAATTCTACTTGATGTATTATATGAAAAAGGGGAAAAGAAATAGAAAGAATTAGATAAGAGAAAGAAGAGGAAAGAGAAGAGAGGAAAATATTGACAGAGAGTAAGGAGGAGAAGGTAGGGCTTGGTGGAAACTGCTCCAAAGGGTGATGAAACTTTAGGGATGTGTGACACCTGAAGATGATACAGGGCTGTTCCCAATACGGTTCTGTGCTTGCATTGGTTTCATACTATTTCCAGATAAGCCCCACCATTTTTTTTTTGTTTTATTATTTTTTGTTCTTTTTTTTTTTTTTTTTAACGGTAGGGTCTTGCTCTAGCCTAGGCTGACCTGGAGTTCACTATGTAGTCTCACATTGGCTTTGAACTCACAGCTATCCTCCTACCTCTGCCTCTCCAGTGCTAGCATTAAAGGCTTGTGCCACCATACCTGGCTAGCCCCACCATTTTAAACAAGGACTGTTCCATTTCCATTGTTTAACTGTTGAGAATCCTACATACCATGTATTTTATTTTATGTAGAATGTTGGCCAAAAGACTCCTGAGACTTGACATGACCTAATGTTGGCAATTTAAGGAAGAAATATGGATTTTGTTTTACAATACAAGGGACACAGTCCTCCAAGGTGGTAAAACCATGGCAACAACACCAACTGTCAGCTGGGGAGACAGTATTCTGTTCACATCTCAGCTGACCAGAAAGCAAAGAAAGAGGATTTCAGGTGCTCAGCTGCCCAGTTTGTGTTCTCGGTTTTATTGAGTTCTGGATCTTAGCCTGTGGAATGGTGAATCTACAATTATTGGTGGTTTTCCACTCTCAGTTACACCAAACTGGAAATGCCCTCCCAAATGCATGTCTATTTCTAGAATATGTCTTCAAGAGTGAGGAAGACATTTTTTTTTTTTCTTTTTTGGTTTTTCGAGGTAGGGTCTTACTCTAGCCCAGGCTGACCTAGGATTCACTATGGAGTCTCAGGGTGGCCTCGAACTCAAGGCAATCCTCCTACCTCTGCCCCCCCCCCGAGTGCTGGGATTAAAGGCATGCTCCACCACGCCTGGCTTGAGGAAGACACTCTTAATCATGTTATGCAAAAGAGAAAGAAGGAGTAAAGGGAAGAGATGGAAAAGGCTGGAAAATGGCAAGAAAGACATCATAGATTCACATTTAGGAGTCAGAAACTTCTTGGTCCATTTCTGACTTGAGGAAAAGAAAAAGCTTCAGATATTTCTGTCATGCGTTATGTAAATCACTTAGATACCAGTGTCGTAAAATGTATGTCATAATCCCTTTGTGAATGTGGCTGTTTTGAAAATTTTGGTAACAGAGAAGGTTATTGAAATTATAACCAAGCATTTTTTCCACAATCAAATGTGTATCATGAATTCTGGTCATTTCTGGAGTGCAAACAGTACAGATTTATTGCAGACCAGAATCTGAGTCTACTGCATGCACATTAATCCCATATACATACAAAATTACAAAATGGCAGTATCAAAAAAGCTTTGAAGTGCTGGAGAGATTGCTCAGCAGTCAAGGCACTTGTCTGCAAATCATAAAGACCCAGTTTTGATTCCCCAGTACCCATGTAAGCCAGATGCAAAAGGTGGCACATGCATCTGGAGTTGGATACAGTGGCTACAAGCCCTGACATGCCCATTGTCTCTCTAATAAATAAATAAAAATTCTTTTTTTTCTTTTTTTTTTTTTTTTGGTTTTTCGAGGTAGGGTCTCACTCTAGCCCAGGCTGACCTGGAATTCACTATGTAGTCTCAGGGTGGCCTCGAACTCACGGCAATCCTCCTACCTCTGCCTCCCGAGTGCTGGGATTAAAGGCGTGCGCCACCACGCCCGGCAATAAAAATTAAATATTAAAAAGTTGAAGATGGTCTATGTCTTTCAGCATTAAATATTCAGCCAATACTGAATTCTGTATGTAAAAATTTTAAAAGTACAGCCATCTCATTGTATACAAATTTTCTTTGATCCTTAGCAAATAGTAAAACTATATGTGAGAAAAGGAATTATATCAAATGAATTGCTTCTTTATTTATTGTCAATGCATGTTTCATTTGTATACCTATTTTGTATACTTATAACCCCCAAGTCATATAATTTTTTGGGGGGTGAACAGAGCCATAACTGGAATAACTTTTAGAAATCCTGGTTTCAGTTATTATGGTAATGCTATCATTGGGAGAAGAGAACCTTAATTATTGTTGATCTTTGTTATACCTGCCATTCATGAAATAGAGAAAAGTCTTCCAAATTTGAGCATGATACTTCCTCCATTATGTTTTCATGAAAAGATTCTTTGTTGTAAACCCAAACCTGTTAGAACAGGATATTTAATGACTTATTTTAAAGAAATTACAAGTTAGTAGTTTACAAATACAGGGTTGTATTAATATCACACAAAACATTAAATTATCCCTAGATTGAGTAGGATAAGTTAAAACAAAGCTAATAGTCATGTTGGACAACTTCATACCTTTCACTTAAGACATTTTGAGTTAAAATAAAGCCCAACCTAGGTGGAAGTTTTTCTGTCTTTGCAATGGCTCCTTTTGTCAGTATCTTTCTTGGTGATTTCTTAGAAACTAGAGATAACAAAAGCAAATGCAAAATGAAAATTATTTTCACAGATCATACATTTCTTTAATGGTTTCAGTAATGAGGGAGAACCAATTAAACTTGACACCAGTTTTCAAGTTGGGGTGTTATTATATGCTGGGAAGAACAGAAGTAATTAGAGGAGCTAAAGGGTTTGCAAGTAATGGTAATTAAAATTATGACACCCTACCTCTACTGCAGTTACTCTGCTACCTGAAATAGGCATTTCAGAATGTCTAGATGTCTAGAGATATTTATTTTGACATATATATATATATATTATGCATATATATATATATAGTATGCATATATATATATATATGCATAATGTACTTAAGGCAGAGACAGAAACAGAGGGAAGTTGGAAATAACACAAAATGTATAATAGACATAAATGAATAAATGTAGGCAGGAATGTCTGCTTTTGTTAAAATGTGCAGTATTTAGTAGTGTCAAATTGATACTTTAGAAGGGCGATATGACTTTTTTATGCTAGGCCATGCTTCTAGTGAGCAGGCATTTAGAATTTTCTCAAGGTATTGAAGCTTGCCTTCTCTTAACAGACCATCCAATCACTGTTCTGAGATTCAGAGCTTCCCTTATCTCTAGATACCTGGTTCTTTATTGTCAACTTCTAACTTTCAGTTTGTAATAGTTTCAACTTGTTTATTAATCTTTCACTAAAAATGTAATGAAGTTTGTTGTTCAGTGGTTCAGCACTAGTCTACTATGTATATAAGGCACTGAGCTCAATTCCAAGCACTACACAGAAAAAAATATGGGAAAATGTCAATAAAAGCTTTAAGCTCTTTCATGGTTGTTTTCTTTTCTTTTCTTTTCTTTTTTTCTGTCAACTAGATGACTAGAAAATACAGCTCAGATATGTATTCAATTACAATTGGATATTTATGTGAAGGTGATTTTGAGGGAGATTAACATTTAACTGGCTAGACTGAGTGGTCTGTGCCCCTAGTGGCACAAATTGGCATCAGAGAATCAGCAGTAGGCTGGAATAGAGCAGAAGCCCTGACTGTCTCAAAATAAGAGAGAATTCTCTTGCCTTGTGGCCTTTGAAGTGGAGCCTACGTCCTTAAAGGTTCTACAACAATTTCTGAGCCTTGAACCTGAAACTTGATCTCGTAAACACACACACACACATCTTTAAATATTAAACGTTTTAATGGGATTAGTTGCTTTCTCCTATACCCTATGTTCTTATCTCTTTTATAGGGGTCTTTATATCAGTGCAGATATTATTCTAATGTAACAGTTTTCATGTAAAGTATGACAGCAAAAATTGTATCTTACTTTTATAAAGTAACTTCTGCCATTCTATCTAGCATTAATGACATTTGATTTATACCAATATGAATGAAGGTATACTTAATTAAAACAAAGTAATGCTGGGACTGTAATTCTTAGTTTAGTCAAAGAGAAGTTCAAGTAATGTCTCTGGCAAAGCAGTTATTGTCAACGTTAAACAGTCCTTTTCGTTTAAGGAATGTGCTTGCATAAACCACTTGTTGTCCATCTGTTCATTAAACCCATAGTGCGTACTGGTTTGTATGTGACTTCTTTTCATATTTGCCTCGTTCTAACTAGCATAAATTATGAAGACAAAAAGGTAAATTCAAGGAATACCTATTTTTGCAAAGATGAATATTATCATACCTGTGTTTTTCAATTTCCCCAAGATTTCTCACTCCGAAAACAATTCTACCCTCCCATTCATATCCACTATGGGCTTCCTGATATGTGTAGTAGAAATAGCATATGCACCATGCTTTAATTAAATTTAAAAGTTAACTTACAATAATATTCTTTTTATTGCTAATGATGGAGTTTAGGGGCTTACAGTCCTTATCTGAAAATAGACTAAAAGCAGCAAATGTTCTTGGGCCTGTGAGGCAGAGTCAGGTTCTTCCTTTTCTCTTTTATCCTAAAGGAGACTTCCAAGCCTCCACTGTGCTGAAGGTCAGAAATATTAGAATGGTCTGGTATTTCCTTATCACTCCTTCCCTAAAGGAATTCTATCTATACTACACTGAACATGCTCAGTCTCACCGAAAGAAGTTCCCCTTTCCTGGAAAAGTAAATAGGTTGAGTACCTTTCCTGAAAACCTGGACACTTGGCATGGGTAATGGACTGACCATCTCAGCCTCCATCCAGTAAATAACCATAGAAGAACCCAATCAGAGATAAAAGACAGATTTTGTATTTCTGAGTACCCCCTCCTGCCCTACAGTAGAAGGCCTGAGTACTTTCCTTCTCTTAAGTTCTTAAAAAAAATTGGTCTTTCTAAACTTCAGCCAATACTGATGCAGGGGTCTTCCAGAATTTATCAACCCCAAGTTTTGAGTTCTGTCCTACCTATAATAAAGAATTAATGAAGGAAGTCTCAAGAAGGAAAAAAAAAACTATGAATTATTAAATTTATTGAGGGGAAGCCACAAACTGTAGGGTTTATTAAAGAGAGAGATTACAAATAGTGAGAGGGACATTGAGATATAGGAAGGAAAGCTAGAACAGAGTCATAAACACATGGGTGCAATCCAGTAAGTTGTGTAGGGAGGCTTAAGAGAAAGCAGCATGACAACTGGCAAGTGTTTTTAGAGAAGTTAGGAAGACTAGTAGTGAGGCTCAAAGAAAATAAAGAAAAAAATATTAGAGGGCAGATATCAAAGCAGAGAGCAAGAGATTCAGAGGAGAAATGAGTAATGAAAAGAGATACACTCATAGTTACCCCGAGTTTAAAGAAATTGTAGTAGTAGCAGACCTACATAGAGTTCCTCAAAGTACCCACTTGGCAGATCAGAGTGTAAGGAAAATACACACATGGTAAATTCTTAAATCAGAGGAAAAGTATGCATGTAATCAAAGTGAGAAGTGACTCCAAATTATAAAGCAGAAGAAAAGTAGAGCAGAATTCCCCAGACCAAGATAGAGTTTATGCTCTCCCCCTACCCAGACAGGCTGTGTAAGGGGGAATCCAGAGTCACGTGTTCCCTGTGGCTCAAGTGAAAAAGAGGTAAGCAGAGCCAAGCAGCAAAGCCAGAAAATCAGAGCTGGACTGAGCTGAGTGGGGGTGGAGCGGAGTCAGTGACAGGAAGACAGCAGCCTTTATAGGCAAGAGGAAGACCTGATTGGTTGGTACAGAAGGAGTCCACAGCGTAGAGCCAGCCCATTTGGGCTGACTGTCTAAGTAAGGTACTAGACTGTGGACAGCAGTGGCCAGTACAGACCAATTTCAATCAGACCGGAATTCCATTTCTTCCAAGAATTCCTTTCTGGTTCTATCTTCGAATCTCAATGTCTAACAAAAACTGTAGAAAGAAAAAAGCATGCTTTCTCCTATTCTCATATGGTCTATGAATTTCATTCTTCAAAATTCCTAAGAAAATAATCTGGAGGCCACTTGGTTCAGTAGATTTTAACAGAAATGCTATGACTCTAGCACTCTAACTCCTAGATTATTTCCCATCCAATAGACAAGAATGGCTTTGTTGTTCTCAAAGACACTCAAAATTGCCATATCACTTCAATGCTAGAACCTGCACAGTCAACTCATATTATCATTGGTAAGCCATGGGCATTGTTTTATGTCTTCCCCTCCCTACATTATTCTAACATGCATATTATAGTTCATCCCCTAACAACCCCTCTCTTGCTTATATAACCTTCTGCTTACCTGGTTTTCTATTGCTTTTGAATAAGCCAAGCTTGCTCACACTTCTGGAATCTATGTTCCTGACTGTCCACTTAGTTCATCTATCTCTTTCTCTGCTCAAAGAAACATGCCCTAAATGAAATAGCACTCTTACATAAATGTGGCTTTATTTTAGTTTTTCATAATGCTTAATCTCACATGTTTTATTCATTATATATGTTGTATGTGATGATTTGAATATAAAACGTCTCCCCTATAGCCTCATGTGTTTGTGGGTCTTATACTTGATCCCAGCCAATGGAGCCTTGCTGGAGGCAGTGTGACACTGGGGTTGGGGAGAGACTTGAGATTTTAAAATCCAGTCCCCGTTGTTAGCTAATTTATTCTTGCTGCTTCTTCCCTGCTGCTAATGTAAGAAGACATGAGCTGGATATTTTTTCTGCCATACTTTACCACCATGATAAAATCCTTTATTTACATGAGCTCATCAGTCAGGTGTTTTGTTCCAGAAGCAAGATGATAACTTCTATACTATGCTTCTACTTTTACTATAATAATATAATATTGTTAAGAAGAGAACATGTTTTTGTTGTACACAAATCGTACTGTCTTGAATTTGTTGAAATATAATTACCTAATAAATAATGCAGAAAGGAAGAATTTATAACTTAAGCTCTGGTTGAAAGATAGATGTTACATCAAAAGCTGCCTCCTGATGTTTGGGGTTTGTGCACTAGGACTGGATCAGATTCAGAGTGTATGGGGCTTGAGGCTCATATCAGGTGAGGTGTTAGCATGGAACCTGTGTGCTGCTGGTGAGGGTCAGGTATGTTTGGGGCCTATGTACTTGGATTGAGTGTGATGCCAGCTTAACTGGGGTCTGTGGACTCAGACTGGAGAAGGATTGCCAGAGGGTTTGGGGTCTGGTCTTGGATGGATGAGGAAGGGCTGATTACAGGTGTGTTTGGGACACCATACAGGAAGGTACCAATAATAATCCTCACAACTCCTACACTCAGGGAACTAACCAACTGAGCAGGTACACAGTATGGAAGCCAGGGTCGATGCTTTTGCCCCAAGCCACCCTGGTGATCCTACACACCCCATGCCACAAACCTTAGCAGATCCTACTGGCTTTGGATGCTTCCTCTGATTCCTGGCCAGCTCTGGTCCTTGGAGTCTAGAGACTCACAATCCCCTAATGTCCCTCACAGAAACTACTTGGGCTATAGCTTCTGCCTCAGATGGGGAGCACAGGAATATCTGGCAACCACTCTCAGGGGGAACCAGTGAGTCCTCTACAATCTGTTCAGCCAGATAAATTAGGGGAGCAGGGGCAAGTGCTACTGCCCCTAAGCCCCACAGGCAAGGCATGGTTGTGGTGGAGGGCCGAACAGATTACAGACATTTAACCACAGCTTTTGTATCAGCCACTAACCCAGAACTGCCACGACTTGGGCATTTGTGGATGCAATGCCATCCCACTCCAATCTGATTCAAATTCAAAAAAGAACACTCACAGAAGATCCTACAAGGGCAAGTACATTTTTCCCGCTTAAAAAAAGATGTCTACCTGAGAAGGGTAGACAAAAATGAAAAGATGCAAACAAACAAAAATGAAGGGCAACAAACTAAGAGAGCTACATCAAGGTTGCCTAGGTCCACAATGAAAGTTTTCAATGAAAACATAGAGGAGACAACAAAAATAGGATCCCAAAATGAAATCACAATAAGATATGTGACCCTGACCTAGGAAATTGCTGAACTATAAGAAAATCATTAAAAAACCCCAACAATTGCATGCATGAAATCCAACAGAATCATCTCTTATGTACACAGCTTTCATCATGAAGCTTAAATTAATTGAGGAAAAGTACAGAGTCCTCAAACGAGAGAACCATGAGTTGAAGATGAGTCAACAAATAGAGGATCTCAATAACCAGCAAATTAAGCTTAATAAAGACATGATTAATAAAACAGATATGACTAAATGCAAGAGTGAATTCAAGGAAGCATCAAGAAAATCAAAGCATGGGCTGGAGAGATGGCTTAGCCATTAAGGAATTTGACTACAAAGCCAAAGGATTCCAGTTCGATTCTCCAGGACCAACGTAAACCAGATGCACAAGGGGACACATGTGTCTGGAGTTCGTTCGCAGTGGCTGGAAGCCCTGGCATGTCCATTCTCTGTCTCTCTCTCTCTCTCTCTCTCTCTCTCACACACACACACACACACATACACACACACACTCAAATAAATAAATAAATAAAATATATTTAAAAAAAAGAAAAAAGAAAATCAAACCATGACCTGAAATTCTAGCTCAACAAAAGGATAGATACAATACAGAAAAATGCAACATAAAACAAGAATCAAATAGGGTTTGTGAAAGCCACTCTAGAAACCTTCACTAATGGAGTTAATCATGTGGAGGACAGAACCTCAGATCTGGAAGACAAGGCAGAACACAGTGTTCAGGAGTCTAAAAATTTGAGAAATTTTTTTAAAAATCATGTGAACATAATATGAGGGAATTATAGGATACCCTAAAATGACCAAAAGTCTGGATCAGGGTGTACCAAAAGAGGAAGAAATTCAAGCCAAAGTCATCTAAATAATATTCAACAAAATTATTGAAAAGAAATTTGTCACCCTCTCAAAAGAGAGGCCCATCCCGATACAAGAAGCTCACAGAACACCAAACAGACTGGACCAAAGAAGAAAGCCTAAAAGGCACACAATACTTAAAACTCTCAACCATGAAAAAAGACAGAATACTAACAGCTGCAAGAGAGAAACAACTAATTACATACAAAGGCAATTCCATTAGAATTACATCAGAGTTTTCCACTGGAAACCCTGAAAGCCAGAAGGTCTTGGAATGGAGTACTTCAAGCCTAATACTGTGACTTCCAACCCAAACTACTGTACCTAGTGCAATTGTTCCTACAAGCAGATGAACACAATCAAAACTAGAGCAGGCATGAAAACATACAAAGTCTAAGAAAGCACCAAACCCCATCAAGCCTCCAACAAGGCAGGGGTTATATAGAACCTCACTATTATACCCTTAAATATTAATGGTCTTAACTCATCCATAAAAAGTTATAAGTTGTCAGGATGGATTGGAATAAGTGAACCATTCTATCTGCTGTCTTCAACAAGCACAGCTCATCACTAAAGACAGACGTCCTCAGGATTAAAGGATGGAAAATGATTATGCAAGCAAATAGTAATATGAAACAGGTGGATGTGGCTATATTAGTATCTGACAAAATAGATTTCAAAGCAAACATAATCAAAAAGTACAAAAAAGAGACTGCATTTTACTCATCAAGGGGATAATCTAACAAGAAATCACAATCATATATCTATTCCTTCTAAGCACAGGTACACCACATTTTACAAAACAAAACCTACTTGACAATAAACCAGAAATAAATCCCAATACCATCACAGCAGGGGATTACAAAACCACTATTATCAATTGACAGATCATCCAAGTAGAAAACCAACAGGAAAATAATAGAGCTTAAAAACAACATAAATCACCTAGACCTAGCAGACATCTACAGAACATTCCAACCCAGTTCTATGTAGTACACATTATCAGCACCTCAAGAAATCTTCTTCAAAATAGATCGTGTATTATGGCATAAAGCATGCCTCCATAAATTCAGGAAAATTGACATAACTTCCTGCATTATATCAGACCACAATACATTAAAGCTAGAAATTAACAAAGAGAGAAACAGCAGAAATTGCCTAAGATCCTAGAAACTGAAAAACATGCTATTAAATAATTAATAAATCATGGAAGAAATCAAAAAGGGAAACTGTAAAATTTCTAGAACTGAATAATAATGAAAATACAACATATCAAAACTTATGGGACACAGTGAAGGCAATTCTAAGGGGAAAATTCATAGCACTAAATGCCATCTTAACAAATACAGAGATATCTAAAGTTAATTACTTAACCATCTACCTAAAGGTGTTGGAAAAGTGAGAATAATCTAATCCTAAGAGTTACAAATGGAAAGAAATAATTACAATCAAAGCAGAAATTAATGAATTGGAAACTAAAAAAAAGTAAGAAAATTGATGAAATGAAGAGCTAGTTCATTGGAAAAATAAACAAGTTGATAAACCCCTAGCCTATTTGATCAAACGAACAAAAAGAAAGAAGTCTTGAATTAACAAAATTATAAAAGAAAAGGGAGAAGTCACAAGATTCATGATTGAAATTGGAAGAATCATCTGGACCTATATCCAAAACCTCTACTCCACCAATTGGATAACATGGAAGAAATGCGTGAACTCATAGACACATACCATCTACAAAAACTAAATTCGAGCAGATAACAAACCTAAAAAAAAAAAAAAACTATTACGTCCATCAAAATTATAAATGTAATCAAAAGCCTCCCAAAATGTGTGTGTGTGTGGGGGGGAGGGTCTTATGTCTCTTTGCAGTCTCCTTGCATTAAGGATATCTGTTCACTTTTAGCCATTTTCTGAAACATTAGGGTCATTTGCTACAGAATATACTTTTCAGACAGGAAAACCTAGACTTGATGGTGTCACTGGGTATAGAATGCTACTTTGAAAATATTGATCCTTTACTGAAATTTTCAATCACTTTGTGCTAACTATGAACTGATTATAAGCCCTTTACCTTTTGTAGGAGCCTCAGAATCTCCTAGTATGATACACAGTGGCCCCATTATAATCTATTCTGCACAGCTACTTTCCTACATCTGCTTAGTTACATCAGTCTCAGCTATATCTCTTACTGTGTTCATGAAATCAAAGGAGAAGTGATAATTTTGCCTACTACCTCTGCGCTACTAACTGAAAACTCAGTTCCTATTATAGTGCTCATGCTCTGACAATAATACTTTAGTGTGGGCTTGATGGAAAATTTCCTAATTTAAATGGATATGTTGTTAATGAGTCTCAACTCTAAATCACAGTGATATCGGTTTTCTGTACCTTAATGC
This sequence comes from Dipus sagitta, assembly GCA_036346955.1. Classification (NCBI taxonomy): domain Eukaryota; kingdom Metazoa; phylum Chordata; class Mammalia; order Rodentia; family Dipodidae; genus Dipus; species Dipus sagitta. The sequence goes on from CM070777.1 coordinate 68,967,146, forward strand.
TCTCACTTGAAGAGTGGCCTTATATTTTCATATTATAACTATACTGTATTTACCCATCCTGTTTCATCCTCTTACATGACTATGTTCTTTTTTTTAAATTTTGATAACTAAGTTAATAATCAAGCCCATGTTATTTTATTAACCAGAAAAATATTTTCTGTTTTAGATTTCCACATCTTTGCAATCTGTGTCTATCTCATTGCAAGTCAATAAATAAAAATAAATAAATAAAAATATGGGTAGGAGGCCAATATCTTATGTAAGTCTATATGATCTGAAAGATTGCCTGGTATTTACTGGCTTTAATAAATATTAACTTCGTTGTCATTTTTTTTTCATGAAAGAATGCACCAAACACATTCACATTTATTTTTTAAACAAATGACAAAGACACAGTTTACCAGCTTTTTAAAACCTAAGCTTAACATTACATATTTAAACAATTATCAGAAAGTATGAAGTTGCCAGCTTTCATGCACAACTAGAAACATCCTTAACTTATACTAAACCAGAAATGTATTATCATAAACGCAGTAATATCTGTCATTACTAAATACTGAAAAATACTGAAATTATTTCTGTGGAGGATCATCCTGGCAATGTTAACTTCACAGCAGGCTGACTGACACTCCTGGGCTCACATTTCAAGCACAGTGGAAGCTGTGTCAGAGGCACAGTGTCCGTCCTACACTACTCGTCACAGGCTCACCTTAGATTATGTTTAATAAAAAGGCAAAATGCATACAGAGAGTACAAAAACGTTGAAGACAAAAAAATGGTCCTATTGTGTGGTCCCAACAATAAATGCAAAAGTCGATGACAAACAGGGCTCCGATGAGCTGTTTATAAATTCTTTAGGTAGAGTTATACTGAAAGTCGAGTTCTTTTGAAATCTTCAAAAAAAAAAAAAAAAAAAAAAAGTTAAAGCCAGGTCGTGGTGGCGCACGCCTTTAATCCCAGCACTCGGGAGGCAGAGGTAGGAAGATCGCCATGAGTTCGAGGCCACCCTGAGACTCCATAGTGAATTCCAGGTCATCCTGGGCTAGAGTGAGACCCTACCTCGATAAACCAAATAAAATAATAAAATAAAATAAAATAAAATAAAATAAAATAAAATAAAATAAAAAAATAAAATAAAATAAAATAAAATAAAATAGTTCCTGTTAGTCCTCAAACGGTGTTTGTTATTGTTTAACATTTCTGTTGAATGAGTGCATTGAGTTACTTGTTACCCAAGCTTAGCAGCTGCTCCTTACCATTTATCATTAAGGACTTTAACCGAACAATTTCTTCAGCTTCTACCCTTTCTTCGCCATTCTCCGCAATTCTCTTTGTAGCGATTTTTCTCTCATTAACTGTTTTGGTAGAAGTGGATTTCGATTTGAAGTTGCCCATCCCACTGCCACCAAATGAACTTGAAGAGAATGAAGTGAGACCTCCGTGACCTAGTGACCCGAACGAAGTGAACCCTGTTTTATCAAATGGAGAAAATCCACATCCAAATGAAGGAAACCCAGTGAAGGCAGAGAAGAAGGAGCCGGCGCCTTGGCTTCTGCTTCCTCCGGGGCCTCTCTGGTTCCCCAAAAGGTCATCAAATGGGTCAAGTAACTGTAGGTACTTGATATTTGAAAACTTTATGGATTATAATGGTTAATCATCATTATTAATTTAAATGGATTCAGAATTCTCCAGCTCCAGTTGACACACCATTAAGCATATGTATCTAAGAGAAAATTTATAGAGAGAATTAACTGAGGGCTTATATCTCAGACGGAATAAGGTCAAAGAAGAAAGGCAAATGAACACCAGGACTCATTTCTCTCTTTTTCCTGTTGGTGGAGTCTAGTGATCAGCTCCTTTTGCTGTGATTTCCATGTTGTGAAGGACAGTATCTCCATAAACCATGTTTCAAAATAAAGCTTTTCACCCTTAAGTTGCTTCTTGTGGGGTGTTTGGTCACAGCAATGAGTAAAGTGTATAACATAATGATAACATCTGAATTATGCATAATAATAATAATAAGAAGAAGAAAAAATCATATTTTATTTACAAAACATAGCGTTATCTCAAAAACACTTTCTTTTTAATGTATGAGTTTGTCAGTAACTTAATCATTGCTTCTAGTAAAGCTGAATCATCACTCAGACATGTTCTTTACTAGTTGGGATTAGGGTGTACTCTTCAGGTCAGATGCATGGGATAATCACCATTCCAGATTAAACTCCCCTCTGGAATAGGGAAGGAATTAGCATTTTTCAAAATATAAAGGACTTTCCTGACTAAATCATGCAATTTCACTTATTTACAAAGGGAAATAAATAGTCTTATGTTTATATAACAACAACTTGAGCATCATCAAGTTTTTGAACATCAAGTAGACAGTAAAGAAGCATTGTGATTCTCAGACCCAGTACTTAGCGAGCAATTGTAACTTCAGAAACATACACTGGAAGGTCATTTTATTTCATGGACTTTATAATATTACCAGAGCACTTTAAAAATTTGAAGAAAATAACTCTAAAATCAATATTCACTCCAGGTACATTGAGGAGCAGTTTTAAAGTGAGTTAATGAGCTAGAACAGGCTTGGGAGAACCAACTGTGTTGTTGAATTGGTGCTGCAGATCTTTTAATTGAATTGATCTTCTCTGTGTTTTTCCGCAGTGTTTTGTTACATCCCCCATCATCAGGGGAACTTATCATGCAGAAATGTTTTTTATGGTTGTTCTCTGCCTTTGCTTAGTATCACAAGGATTTCAACATGGTAAAAGGGAATGAAAAAGAAATAGCAGCAGCTTAAAGAAAGTAGATTGCAGACTTCAGATTAATGCATTGGTCAGAGAAGTAGGGACCAATGCCCATATGCTATAACTTAATTAAAAACTTGAAGGTCCATTTGTCCCATGTTAAGGTTTGCAGACAAGAGATTAACACATTGGTCAGAAATAGTGACCCAAAGCCAGGCGTGGTGGTGTATGCCTTTAATCCTAGCACTTGGGAGGCAGAGGTAGGAAGATCGCCATGAGTTCGAGGGCACCTTGAGAATACAGAGTGAATTCCAGGTCAGCTTGGACTAGAGTGAAACCCTACCTCAAAAACACAAAACAACAACAAAAAAAGAAAGACCCACTTCCACATACTATAATTTGATAAAAACCCTAAGGTTCATGTATGCCAGGATAAGGTATGCAGTGAACAGATTAACACATTGTGCAGAGAAGTAGAACCCTCCCAACTCAAATGCTATAACTTGATAGATACATCAATGATCATCTGTTCCAGTTGGAAATAGTGCCAGTAATTCCAATCAAAATTATGCTGTTATTATAATAGAAATCTAATGCCTGTCAGGTTTGTACCATTATTGCAAATAAAAAATATATGATTTATAAATTGCATAATTGTATCATATTAGAAAAGTTATTCAGGTTCTCCTTTAAGAGAGAGAACATCATTAGAAATGGTGGAGTTGAATTGCAAAAAGAAGAAGAAGATTAGAGTCATAATAAAAAAAATTTAAGTTCTGAACTTTGAAGAAGTGTAACAGTCTGAAGGGGAAGAGGACAGTATGTCCTTGTAAGCAGTGGGTTTTTTGTTACTGTAAGAATTCACTCTGTGATGTGTACTATAGCACATAATTGTTAAAGGAAACATAATGGGAACTAGAAATTCAAAATTTATATGTAATTATCAATTTCACTTATCTTTACAAAATATTCATTTACTAATTTAGAAAATAAATGAAATTGAAATGACATGATGTATTGCACTGCAGTTAACATGTATAGAAATTATTTTCATTAAACATATAATTAATATAAATTTTAGTTAGTTTACATTTTTATTACAACTATTGAAAATTCTACATGAATTTCAATATTCTTCATTATAGTTTGCATCTTTAAAATATATGTTTTAATTTGGGGGAGACATGTCTACCATGGTGTGTGTGTGTGTGTGTGTGTGTGTGTGTGTGTGTGTATGTCAGAGGAACGTTTTTCCACTTTTCATCTTTGAAACAATATCCCTTTCCCCTCATCCTTACTTCCTTTCTGGCCTCTCTGTTGTCTCTGTTGTTGTTGAGCTTCTGGGAAATTCTGCTGTGTCTGCCTTCCTCTTGCCACCAATATGCTAGGATTACAGAAGCCTACTGCAGTTTCTTGCTTTCATATGGGGCATAGGGGTTGGATTTAGCTATGTAGGCTTGAGTGTGAACCACTTCATCCACTGAACCATCTTATTGGCTCATGGTGGGGATCTTAAACACCCTAGAACAGCGTATAATTTAAAGCTTTGGTTGTCAGCGAGTGATTCTATTATGAAATGAATGCTGAAAAAAGTTAGGTCATTGGAGTTGTACGCTAGGTGAGGAGTGGGCGCTTTCTCTGCTCATTTTGCTTACTGACAAGCACGAGATGAGCAGCTTTGCTCCAATTTACAACCTCCATTGGTCCCAAACAATGAAGCCAGCATACTATGGGCTGAAGCCACTAAAGTTGAGCCAAAATAAATGTTGTGTCTTTGCATGTTGACTTCATCAAGCTTTAGTAATAGTAAAAACACAGCTGGCTTAAATGCCACTTAAATGTGAAATATTCGTATTTTACCTCACTGAGTCAGTATGTGCTTTGGCAATAGAATCTGACTATGCAAGTAGAAATGTCATAGGTGGGTTGTGTGGTCCATTCTCTGTGATGACTTGCATTTTTAATACTTACTTATCCCGTCATACCATGATCATATTGTATTAGATCAACTACTACTTAATTGCGCCCTTGGAGAGGAAGTGACATGGAGGGACAAATCATTTCCAGGAAAGGACACATGTCTGTTTTTTTTTTTTTTTTCCTTCCTCTTCCTACTTTCACAATGTTGAGCCCAAAAGAAAGCAAAAACAAGCAAGCAAACAAGTTTAACTAATGGAAATTAGTGAGACTAAGAAATACAATGGTTCAGTTTATATTTATTGGCTATTGGCTTTGTGCATACAGTTATGGAGAAACCAAAGCCTGTGCCTTTTCAGAACACAATATGAAATAAGCAGAAGCCAGAGAAGTATTCACACTGAAAACTAATATTAATTACTGTGAGAGTGTACCAAAGCTCTTTGTTTCTTGAGAGAGAGAGACAGCTATACAGTTTAGAATTAAAAAAAAAAATCACAATTAGCCTTTAGAGGACCCATTCTGATGAAAGTAGTGGGCCTGAGCTAAACCTCAGAGGATAGGCCATGCTTGGCCTAGGGCATGGAATATGTGAGCAGAAGCAATGGCTGAAAATATCCAGAGAACTTTTTTCTTGATGGATACAAATACATTGGCTTATGAGGACACATTGCAGCTCATTTAACTATGCTTAGGTCACAAGAAGAGCTTTCTCATTTGGGTTCTGTGATCTTAAGAGCTATTAGGAAAGGGACGGAAAAAAAAAGTGTTCTTTGATTCATGTATCTTATCTTTGCTGTTTCCTCCTAATTCTATGTCCTGATAAAAGTGGGCACCTGCTACTGCCTGAGGCATACTTGGAAGACTGGTGCAGAGGGCAAAGACATAATTGAAATTAGATTCCTATATCAAACAGCTATGCTGAATGTTTCTTGGCTAAAGGAGAAAAGATCAGGCTGGAAATGAAAGTTAAAGAACAGGCTGGATCCCTAATGAGGAGGATGAAACCACATGGCTCAACTTAGCCTGGCTGCGTCCAATGTTTCAGATGCTCAAAAAGGAAAAGACAGACAGCAGCATAGGGTCAGCTTGGCTTATGGCACTTTAACAGGCAGTTGGGTTCTATTCTAGTGGTTAGAGGATAGGATGTGTGCTCAGTATTGTGGAAATTTAAGACAGGGAACAAAAAGGTGCTTGATTTTGCTCAGCTCAGGTACTTGCGTGCAAAGCCTGCCAGCACAGCCTCAATTCTCCAGCTACCCATGTGAGGCCATTTGTCTTCAGCGGCAAGAAACCCTGGTACACACACACACACACACACACACACACACACACACACACATTTATTAAGCCATCATTGGGACTGTAGAGATGGTTCAGTGGGCTAAGTGTCAGAAAAGCATGAGGAACTGATTACAGATTCTCAGAAAACACTTAAAATGCCAGGTATGATTGAACATACCTGTCATCATAGCTGGGGAGTCAAAGACTATCTAAGCTTTCTGGACAGGTAGTTTAGCTAAATTGGTGAATTCTAGGTTCAATGAGAAAACATATCTCAAAAAATAAGTCAGAGTTGGGCATGGTGGCCCACACCTTTAATCCAGGCATTTGGGGTAGTAGGATCACTGTGAGTTCAAGGCTACCCTAAGACACATAGTGAATTCTAAGTCAGTCTGGGCTAGAGAGAGACCTTTCCTCAAAAAACAAAATAGTAATAATTTAGACAGTTTCTGAGGAAGACACCTAATGTCAACCTCTGTGCTCCACATGCATATTTACACACACACACACACACACACACACACACACATACACACTCACACATGCCACCTACATAAACAACCAAAAAAAAAAAGCCATGGTCTTATTCTTGATTAAGCTTCTTTTATACCTTATCTCCTACTTATTTTAAAATCCTGCTGGACCTCCTCTCAAAATGTATCCAAAGCATGATCTGTTTCTCTCTACGTACTGCTGCTCTGTGCCTGGCCCTATGCACCACCATCTTATCCCTCAGTCATTATGACTTTCCAACTAGGTGCCATTATACCCTTCACTGTCAAGCAGAATGGGATCCTTTAAAAATACAGTCAAATTCTGTCATTCTTCTATTTAAATTTCTTTATTTTTGTTACACTCAAAGTAAACATGTATCTCTTTCTGATTTCAGATCCTTTATGAGATGCATTTGCCTATCACCCCTATTGCTGACTCACTGACTATAACTTTCATTTTCATTGTGGCTGCACACTGAGCCTCTTACTGTTCCTCAGAAAACACCCCTAAAGCTCACTTCCAGGACTTTGAATTTGCTTCTTCTACCTGTTATTCTGTTCTTCAAACTACCAACAAGACATGGCCCTCACTTCATTCTCTTCCCACTGAAACCCTTTCTAGTTACTACATTTATTTTATTTTTTTTCTCTTTCCCAGATACCTCCAATTCCTTCTCATTATCTAATTATGTACTTCTTGAAACATACCCCTATCCAACACACTGTACATAATGACTTATTCCTCGAGCTCGCTGCCCAGGACATTCAACTATGAACTCTAGAGGAGAGGGGTGTTTGCTGTCATGTATCTGTACATGCACAGTGCACACTTTGAGACATATAGTAGATGACACTGAACAAACATTCTGATTGAAAGAGTAAGCCAGAGGGAGGCAGAGTACAAATGTGTCATGTACAATAACAGTAGATGGTGGATAAAAATATGGAAAATATGTGAAATCAGTTACTTACAGTTTCAATACAGCTAGCTAGGCAGAGAAAGCTTCATGGAGATGTTAGAATGATTGACAGTAACATGTAAGGAATATAGGAATAAGGCAGGCATCCCAAGCTGAGGAACCCTGGTAGCACAAGTAGGATACTCAGGGCTGGAGAGATGGCTTAGTGCTTAAGTGCTTGCTTCTGAAGCCTAAGGATCCCAGTTCAAGGTTTGATTCCCCAGTACCCAAGTAAGCCAGATGCACAAGGGGGTGCATGCGTCTGGAGTTCATTTGCAGTGGCTGGGGGCCCTGATGCACCCATTCTCTTTCTCTCTCTTTCTCTCTCTCTCTCTCTCCCTCTCTCTCTCTCTCTCTCTCTCTCTCTCTGCCTCTTTCTCTCTATGTCTGTCACTCTCAAATAAACAAATAAAAATAAACAATTTTTTTTAAGTAAGATACTCAGCAAATATAGCTCAGGTATTGCTTTCAAAAGTCACACATACAGGTATACAATAAACCTTTCCTTAAAAACATTCTCTAGCCAAACAGAGTACTGAGGGCAGGAAATCAAATCCTAGCCACTGCTTTTGAGAACTGAGAAACAGACATACACCCTGTGCCAACACTGCAATTTAGGCAAGCTCAAGTTTGCCAGTCTAACTCTAGGACAAAGAGTGGGGTGCCTTTTAAAATCAAGTGAATTTTGAACCATAAATAGCTATGATCAATTCATCTTAACAAAGTTATCTAGAATTGATTCATATAATGTTTACACATTTGTTAATATCTGAACCAAACTAATAATTTACTGTATATGTAAATTGTTTTGGAATATGCACACATACAAAAACATTGAAGAACTTTGATACAATTGAACAATTCCTTCTTCCTTACACACAAAAATGAAATAGAAAGTGAGTAAAAACTTGTATACATGAAAAAAACAGAAGATTACACACACACACACACACACACACACACACACACATATGATTTATTCACATCCAGAAGGACTAGTATCTCAAAATCTTGCTTGTAAAACATTCATATTTTTAAATGAAAATTTATTATTTTATTATTCATTTACTTTTGAGTCTTATTATAAAACCAAAGCTGGCCTCAAACTCTCCATCCTCTTTTCTCAGCCTCCCTAATGCTGGGAATACAATGTCACAGCTGTAGACATTTATAGCCTTTCTGCTTTCAATACTTATTCCATGAAACTGAACAAACATCTAATGGTCTTAAATAACACAAACCCAGAACCCTGTCTCACTGAGGTCTGTTGTTCACTGAAGTGACCTGGATACATGTATCTTAATCTGATTATTGCCTCATTTGTAGTTCCTGGCACTCTTGTTCTCCATGTAGCCTCTAAAACGTCTAGTGCCCAGGGACATCTCATTGGATCGACCTCCATAACAAGTCACTCAAGTAAAACTCAATGTGTGCTATTGCCAACATAGAATCATATCATTTTATGTAATCGGACTTAAAGTTCTCAATCTCAGGACACCAGGAAGCATTGTGTAATTTCCTACTGAGCACCAAATGGCCTGGAATTTAAGGAAGATTATCCCATTCCTGTATTTTTTCTGCCCTATTCTCCACTCATTCCAATAATACAGGTAGTTGGAATACATTGTTGCTATCCCCTATTGCCTACATTTACCTTCATAAAAGTTTCTTCTATTTGTTGTTGTCTACAAGAGACATTTTATCATTTGAAATCATTCCCCTTCCCGTTTCCCTTTTCTTGTAAGAGAGGAAGTGATCTTTATGTACAATTAATACAAAGTAGCAAAAATTGATAAGCTTTTCTTCTAACCCATTTCCTCAACAGGTATAAATATTTTAAAAAAAAATCCCACATTTGCAAAATAAGTAACACTGTGTTTTCATGATAGCTTGGACACGCTTCTTTCTCTGCTCCACATTTCTAGCCCTTTTTGGTTCAAACCTGTTTGCTCTGTGGTTTCTCTGTGTCTCTTGCTCCATGCTTTTCTTAACTTTTCTATTCCTTGTTATCTGGGATATTGTATAAAGATTTCCTCTCAGCCGGGCGTGGTGGCGCACGCCTTTAATCCTAGCACTCGGGAGGCAGAGGTAGGAGGATTGCCGAGAGTTCGAGGCCACCCTGAGACTACAGAGTGAATTCCAGGTCAGCCTGAGCTAGAGTGAGACCCTACCTCGAAAAACCAAAAAAAAATAAATAAATAAATAAATAAATAAATAAAGATTTCCTCTCTGCCATCTGTCTCTGTACTTCAAACTTGTCTTCTATGAACTTCTTACCTCTCTGTTACTTTCTATCAATCACTCTGAATTCCTTACCTCAGCACTTTCTCTTGGTCTTCTTCTTGGACTATATCTATAGTAATATACAACACTTCCTTGGAGAGAGTCAAAGTAGCAGAAGTAAATAAGGTGTGTGTCTGTGTCTATGTGTTTTGTGTTTGTGCTTTTTATTGTCCTAACACTAGATATCCTGGGTACCAAATATTTTTAACAATATCTGCATTATTTAGAACAAAATCCTACTACAAGAGCATTACATTCTGTCAAATCACAGCAAGAGATGGATGAACAGTGAATGTATATTGCTATACCAATTATTTTTTGTTATAGTAATGAAATATTTGAGACAATCTACAAGGAAAATGTTTACTGAGCCTCATAGTTTGGGTGGTTTCTTTCCATGATCTATTAAAACCCATCCCTCCCACCCCAGGTGGTAAAAAGAAGATCCTCTTATCTCATGACATGGAAGTAGAAAGTGAGGAGGGCCCTAGGGTCCTACAAGTCCTTTCTGGTGCACATTCCAATGATGTATTTACCTCTCATGACTCCCACTTTTTAATGATTTCACCACTCTCAATAGCATCTCCCTGAGAAGTGATTCAAAATGAACTACAACATGGTTCTGTCAACTTAGCACTTCTGCAAAAGGAAAAACTATTGACGGTCAAAAACTATGTGCTCACCAGTAGTACAAGAGGAAGAGGGTGGTGGACAAATTAATTGCAGGATATTTAGGTTTAAAAATCTATTCTGTATGGAAAAAATGCAATGGTACATTCCCCCCGCCCCACTTCTTCTATAACGTAGGTCATTGAAACCCATGCTTTCTTTTTTCTATTTCAGTTTCAGGTACTTAGAGACTAAAGACTGAATAATGCGTCCAATAACCTTTATGCATTTGCCAAAATCTCACAAAGCTCTATGACACAGAGGTGAAGTTTAGAGTAAACTCTGGATGGAAGCTCTCAGGGCCCTGAAAGCTTCATGAAACACCACAAATAAGTTGCTCCAGGTTCTCTATGGACATAATTTCCAGGATTTCTTTCTGTTAACCAAATCTGCTGATACCCAATTTTCTTATATAACATGGTATATCATTTGTATATTAACTGTACACATCACTCTGAACACTTTAAATTACCAAATAGTTAACATAACACTTACTAGAATGTAAATGGACAGTGACAAGTTGTAATCATATGTTGTTTAGGGGATGAGAGGATTAAAAGTTTCCACATGTTCAGAAGAGACAAAATTCTCCTTCCAAGTATTTTTGATTTGTGATATTGAGTCTATGGACACAAAAACGTGCACACATGGAAGAATGATTGTACCATCTGCTCAGATATTCTGGATATCTAAAATTGTGCTAGGAATAAAGTCTAGCAATTACTTTTAAAAAATAAGAAAAAGAAAAAAAATATCAGTTTTATGTACCTTGGGATTTAAAGATTGGAGAACATTTCCAGTAGCAATAAGCTTAAAGACTAACAATGGGCTCCACTTGCTTGTTTACTGCTAATGTTATTGTTGCAATTGTAAATTGACTTATTATAAATGGCCTTGTACATTGTAAAGTAAATCTCCTGGCTTTTATGTATGCCAAAATGGGTTCTTAGCATGTAAATGGCTCCCTTTCTTCTTATATAAATCCCATTAGATTCTAATGACTCAGTAAATCAAACAGCATTCTTAGTAAGTATATGAATTGTGGCTTTTTTTGCCTTTTATTTTAAATCTTCATAAAGGAGAAATGTAAAATTAAGGAAAAGAATTTAGCTACTGCCAAAGATAGATAATGGTTCACACTCTTATTCCCAATGGGGACTGAGGATTTTGATTATTAAATAGTGCTTTCTTCCTACAAGGGATAAGAAAAAAAAAATCCTTAGGGGTCTCTAATAGCTTGAGGATGGAAGAAAGTGGACAGGTGGAATATTTCAGTGTCAATGTGAAGAAAAAATTTGTACCATTCCAAGTTTATTTTTCTTTCCCTGTTCTTGGTCTCTGGTGTGGTAGTCCATTCTCTGGCTTTTTACAAGTGTGTGTGTGTGTGTGTGTGTGTGTGTGTGTGTGTGTGTGTGTTGAGGCTTCATTTGTGTGCATGTACATGTGGAGGCCAGAGAACAACACTGGGTGTCATATTCAGGAACACCAACCACCTTTCTTGAGACTAGGACCCATAATGCTGCTACATGCAGACAACAGAATGACTATCTCAGTGTAAGCTTTGACTAACCAGCAGCTATTTCAAAAGAAGAGAAAACAAATGTGGATTTAGCTCATACCCCAGTACCAGTCCAAGATTCCTTGGTTAAATACCAAGAATGGAGATAGTTGAAAAGAAATAGGGTGTTGTGTCTCTCAGTGTCCTCACAAGAGTTCACATTTTCTTAAAATACTATAGATTATGTATAGAATGTTTTATAGTACTGTGATTTATTTTATTTTCTATTAAATTGGCATATATAATTACTTCATCAATCCTTTCTTCTTTCTTTTCTCTCATTAAAATAAAACAAACTCTGCATCTAAAAATTCACATTTAAAAAGAGCCTTGACTATTGGTACAGGTCTTTAGTCTCATCACTTCAAAAGTTGAGGAAGGAGTATGAGTTTCAGGCCAGTCTCAGTAACGCTGTAAGCACTTTCTCAAAAAAGAAAGTAAAAATAAAATACTAAAACTAATGATGAATATATTAGTCATCCTTACAATGCTTTAGGGACTTTCAATTTCATGATTAAGTAAGAAATATGTATAATGGTTTACAAAGTTCAAACAATGGGAGTCTGTTCTTTTCCACCTTCTTTAAAATGCTCTCTACCTGCTTTGTCATGCTTGTCTTAATCCCACTTTTACTAGAAATTTAAAGACTATTCAATACCTTGGTTACTATAGATACACTGACAGCCTTCAAATGAAATGTTCTTATTTACTTATTTTTATGAGTTTTCTACATACTATTCATTGTATGTATATATACAATATATACATATTGTATATAAACATGTATTCTGTCTTCATGGACAAAGGAAAATTTCAACTGAATATAGCCTTTTAATCCATACATGTGAGCTACCTTGCACCACACCTTTCAGATTAACCACTAGCCAGGAACTAACTACTGACCCCATGGAATACCAATTATAACAAAAGAATTATTGCATCCCATCTGATCAAATTTATAGCAGAAAAATTTCTGTTCAGTTGCATGGCTTTGTGGTAGCATATCATATACCAATTAGGAAAAAACAAACAAAACTATGACTCTCTGGAAATAGTAGTTAGATCACATTAGGAATTGTGCAAAAATTGGGTTTACTGAATATGGGCAGAGGTAAATTATGATGATAGTACAGATGTAGGCAAAGAGTAAATGATACTTTTGGTAGGCTGTCCTGAGAAATTCCATTCTAGTTTAAATGTAATGGGCAATATTCAGTGGGGTACTTTTATTTTTTTATTATTTTCTATTAATTAGTTTTGTATTCAGCAAATAGAGTCAGTTTGATACTATTATTAGCCTTATCCATGACCTACCCCCTCCCCTTGGCCCCTCCTTGTTGAGGTATATGGGTCATGCATTGTGGGGTTAGCCCACAGCTATGGGTAAGATAAATGTCCCTGCATATCATGACCCAACATGTGGCTCTGACATTCTTTCTGCCCCCTCTTCCGCAAAATTTCCCTGAGCCATGTTGGATTCTTTTTTGGTCTGCTTCAGTGATGAGGTGTTAGAGGCCTCTGGGTCTCTGGCTCTCTGATTTGGTAGGAGTTGATTTTTCTCTGTGTTGATCTCCTTCGCACTTGTGCTGGTATCTGGTTCACCAGGAAAACAGTACCCTTGCTTGTTTCGCCACTTTTTCTTAGTTTCAGCTGGGGACCTTTTGAGGTATGATGGGGTGGCTCTCTCAGTGAGGTACTTTTAAAGAATGACTTAAAATGATTTTACATTTGAGAGAAGTAAGAGTGATTTGATATGCAAAAGATAAGTCAATGTGGCTTTGCCGTATATCTGGAAGAAAATGACAGTAGTTTTTTCCATGATGGGTGAGATACGGTATACACATATTAAAGACAGTTTGGGACTGAATTATAAAGAGTTTTATTTTTGCCATGTGGTTAGTAAAGAAAGTCATTTATTATCCCTCTAAAATTAAAGGGGTAAGAGAGTATTTGTACAGTCTAATTAGAAATGGGCTAATGGGGGCTGAGTAGATGACTCAGTGGTTAAAATCTTTTCCTATGCTTGCTTGACCAGTTTGAATTCCCAGAACCGAATTAAATCCAGACATAAGTAGTGCAGAAGTCTGCAATGCCAATGGTGAGTCAGGTGAAGCTAGTCCACTGACACCATGACAAATGATAATTGAGCCTGTCTCACATAAGTTGGTAGGTAAGAACTGATACACTGAGGTTGCACACCCCCCCCACACACGCACACACACCCTACACACACACACACACACACACACACACACACACACACACACACACTCAGTAGAAATGGGCTAATACATTAAAAGTGAGCTAATGGACAGAATCTAATGAAAATATTATGAAATCTAAGTTGGCACACGATTATAAAGCACAATTCTTCAATTATCATGTGGATGGGAATCTCATTGCTAGGACTATAGTCATAAAGCAAACCTAGAGGTTACTGAAGAGATCTCGCTACTCCTAATCCTATTTTTTGTCATTGGAAGGGAGACACTTTTACAAATGAACCTATAAAATCTTTGGATGCCACATAGTCCATACTGACTGCTGGATTTTCACAGGTGCCTGGCAACATCAGCTGTCCAGTGCATATTCACCTTGGAAACCACTGAAACTTACAATCCTTCTGTTTTGGAAAAGGAGAACACCTCACCACCATATAGGTCATTTCCAGATACTACAGAATGTGTTCCTAGGGCTACTTTCAGTAACTTTGTTCCAGACATCAAGATGAAACTTTAATATAGAACAAATCATAGTGTTTAGTTGATGAAACCTAAGAGGCCATCAATAAAGTCCACGTTTCTGACAACAACTGAAAAAACTAGTGATACTATATACTATCAAGTGAAAAACTGTCAATTTTCAGGTAGAAAGTAAGAATTAATATTGACATGATACATTTGATATTACTTCAGAAACACCTAATAAAACATATAGATAGTAGATGTTGGATACATGAATTTGGATTTTCAGAAGTAAAAGAAATTATAGAGGTTTACTTTGCTCCTTTTTTTCTTTTCCTTTCTTTTTTTGTTATTTATTTGTTTTGCATGTGTATAATATGTGGGATGTGCTGTGTTTGTGGTATGATGTATGAAAATGTATGACTGTTAATATGGTACACCATGGGCTAGTGTGCAGTGACCAGAGGAGAACATCATGTATTCCCCATCATTGTTCACCCATTTGTACTTTTTTTTTGAGACTGGGTTTCTCATTAATTTGGAACTTGTCATTCACAAGTCCTAATGATTTTCTTGGCCTTTTTTTCCTACAGGACTGAGAATATAGGTACACATGGCATGCTCAGCTGTTTATGTCCAATCTGGAGATTCTGATCGAGCCATTCTCAGGACCTTCAGGCCCTTGTACTTGCACAGGAAGCGCACTTAACTGTGGAATCGTCTCTGCAGCTTGAGATACACTTTTGGAATCATCAGAATATAGATGAAATTCAGAGTGTAATCTATCTATCTACCTATCATTATGTATCATCTATCTATCATCACTCTATCTGTCATCTATCATTTACCTGTTTATGTACATCACCAAAGTAAAGAAAAATATAAAAGTTGAATATAGGTCCTCTCCAAATTTTGGGAAATTATAGAGATACAATACTAATCAATGACTCTATATATGGAATGACTAAGGAAAACAGAAAAAGAGAGAGTAATCAAGAAGATAACTCATCTGTCCCTAAAGATAAACAAAAAAATGTGTTTCATAAAAGGAGAGGAGGAATACGTGTGTCAAATGCTGCTAAGTGGTCAAATAAGAGGACTCTGAATTAAGCATTAGGATTAGTGACATAGCACTCCTTGTTGACGATGAGAACTACTTCAATGGAGTGTTAGGCACAAGAGCTCCCAGGAGAGGAAGTATGAGAACATAAGAAGAGAAGTAATGGAAACACAAGTGGAATAAACAATTTTTTGAGTCTTTTTTTTTAGCTAAAAATGAATAGAAATGCTACTGGTTAGCATGTGCGTTCACGGTTTATTATAAAAATGGATATGCATTTGCACATTAGCTCAAAGAGCTGGAGATGCAGGAGCATGCTCAGAAGCTATCAGCTGGAGTCAATGTGACTTACTTTCTACAGATGAGCAGTGCTTCTCCATATCCCTCAAAATTACTCAGTTTTCCCAAGAAGCAAACTGTAGTCAACATATACCTTAATTTATTTGCACAGTGTTTTTCTTATACACAAGTGATGACTATGAAAGACATAGGAGGTTTTTACATATATCTTTATTAAAGGATAAAAGCTTACACAAGAAATAGAATACAAATTATAATCAAAATTCAGGGAACCATAATTAAGCCAACACATGCATGATGTAACTATTCTCCAGGTTAGGAAGTAGAATATGATGTTATTTTTAAATCCCTGTTGTGCCTCCTCAGTCACTAGCCTGTCCTCCTTTTCAATTAAATATTATTCCAAACCTCAGTACCATAAATATATTTTGGATATTCATAAAGCTTTCAGCAAATTTCTAACATTTATAGTAGCTGCAATTACATCATATTGTGATGACTAATATTGATTGTCAAATTGGTAGGATCTAGAATCACTTAGGGTGAAAAACAAAACTCTCTGGGAACATCTGTGAGTGAATTTAACATTGGGTAGACTGAGGTAGGAAGACTCACTCTGGTAAGGACCATGCCATGGGTTGAGGTCCCAGAGTGAATAAAACAAAATAAGCTGAGCACCAGCATTCATCTCTCTGTGCTTTGGACTAGGAACCATATGTGACTGGCCACCTCATTCTCCTGCTGCAGTGCATTCCCCTTTGTGATGGAATTTGCCCTCTGTGAGCCAAAATAAACCTTTCCTTCCTTAAGTTGCTTATGTCAGTATTTGAACTCCTTAATGATAAAAGTCACTTACATGTATACTTCACCCCCATGTCTCTGTACCTTCTTTAGCAATGATCAATTCATGGGTAGTGCATTCATCTCTCAAGGACTGCAGGACTATGATCCCTTTAACAGCAAATTTAGCATCTCCCAAGAGCTCTTCAGAAATGCAAATGTTCTGGCTTCATCCTTGACCTCAATTCTTAACTCGGGGGTGGGGGTGGGCCATGCTTATCAATTTGCATTTTAACAAGCCCTCTGGGAGATTCTGATGGACAGGAATGCTTGAAGTCCATTGATCTAGACTCAGACTGAAGGTCTTCTGCCTCTAGAGTAATTTTTAATTGATGCACATTATATAAATCTTTCAATTTCTAGCATTAAATGTTTCAGAAAGACACCATATGGAAGCAGAAAAACATTGTGACTAGCAGTAAATAGCCATCTAGTTCTTACATTGTTCCACATAGACTGAGTTTGTTTGCATGAACCAGAATGGTGTGTGCATGAAAACTGGTTTTGCTTGTCACAGGTATTTTGCTTGTGATTTCTTCCTTCCTTTGGGATCTCTCTTATTATTTCTGTCGCCATCTCCATCTCTATCATCCTTTTCTCTGTCTGTGTACTTTTACCCATCTTTGTCTTTTGCTATTTTAGCAATGAAATGTTTGATTGAAATTAATCTCTGACTCATAGTCCTAGAAACTAGTCATTGTTTACTTCATGTTCATGAGTGCATGTGCATATTTGTGTGTAATGCTTTCATGTGTTTATGCTTCCTGAATATTTGTGATCAGATCTAGTAGCTGCATCTTAATTACATTTTCCTGAGATCTAGGACATTTATAATATTTTCTTGTGTGTCATATTAGCATTGTACTTTAAAGAAAAAGGAATGACTAAGGAAGTACGGGTGTTAAGAGCCCCCCCACACAGATAAAGGGCAGATGGGAATACACAGGGGCACATACCCATGGGAGAAATATGAAATTGGCCAGAACATAGTGTTTTGCTCATGCATTGAGAGAAAGGAAAATGGAAAATCAGAAATAATGAAACAGTAGGATAAGAAAAACAGCCTTGGTACCTGGCAACCAACCAATGACAGAGGTGACTTAATCAGAGATAAATCCAAGTTTTAATCCTGGTTGTTAGACATTGTGGTGCTATTCATAAAATATTACTTTGATTAATTCTACTAGCAGAAGACATGTTGATATTCTTAATTTATAGAAAATGTCTTAACTACAGCAATTTAGATGATCAGCAGAGAGAGCTGCAAAGGTCTCAGGTATGGCCTGTGTAGCATGGCATCATCTTTTCTCCCTCCTTGGCAAGATTGAAGCCCTTTGTGCTTCCCATTAGCCCAGGAAGAGCAGTTGTTCATCCAAAGCTCCCCCACTTCTCACTTGCTGTTTTCATCATATTGCCTTCTCACAACACAAGCTGCGTTACTCATTTAATATTCATGATATTCTGGGTAAAATCCAGATTTCTGTAATGATCAGTTGCCAAGGTGCACAGGCTTGTCATTCTGTTGCATGGGACTTCTGGATGTTCAGGAAATGGTATCCTGTTTCCTCACAGGGGCTCACTTCTCTGCACTCTTCTTTCCATCCATGTGAGGTGATTAAGCATCTATTTTTTTTCATTTGTTTGTGAATGGGATTGATTCTGATATATTTCATTGTTTAGGAGGACTCAGTTTCCAGGATGTGAATCTGGGTGACTGTTTTGGGGAATTGATGTGGATAAATGAGCAGCGATGTTCTGACCTAACAGATTCACTTTAGGGTTAAAAGGATGAAAAATGGGAACAAGTAAGGCCTGAAGCTCATGTCTAGATGAACAGTGAAGTTCTCTTAGTTCTATCAGCCTAGATAAGGAGGTTAGGGATGGATTCCATTTCAGCTCTCAACTCCATTGCAAAAGTATTCTGGTTTACTTATTTTAAAAACAGTTCTATTCAGTAAGTCAAGGGCAATAATTCTTGGTAATATCTCTGGCTCAAGTACTCCGTCCTTGGGCTTCACATCAAAACTGTATTTTTTTTTAACTTAACTACTCAGAGAATAATAAAATAGTAAAAACTTATTAAGCACAAAAGAATGAAGATGCTTTAATATGTTACTCATCAGGAAGGAAGATAATTAAAATGTTGAATTAAAATAGAGTAATTGAAGAACATATCTGAGAATAACTTTTGAAAAATGAGTATCTCTGTGGATGTTTGATTCAGATTTGTAACGAACACACTGGAAGTTTTAATAATCTTATTGAATTTGAGCAGCAAGCACATAAAAATGGCAACCCAAATTAGTTTTTTTACATACATCTCAACAACCTTTAGTAGACATTGTAGTTAACAAAAGCAACGTGCTTCCATTTGTGCTAGCTATTGGAAAGTATACAAGAATCTCTCCCTCTGTCCTTAGCCCTCCTTTCTTCCCCCCTTTGATTACTCCCTGCCTGATGATCTTTCTTCAGGGACCTGAAGAAAAAGAAAGATAGATGTAAAAATTTTCAAATGCCAAATTTTAGTGACACTGAAATGTTTTATTAATGTTCATCAAGAAAAAATATTTTGGTTTCAGTATTCTTACATAGCACATATGTAAGCCAGCAAGCAAGCCCACTACTGAGTCAAAGGCATTCAGAAGGAAATATGAACAAGACGGTAAATTTCATGTTTACTTTGCATATACTATTGATATGTTTGAAGTAGTAACCAAAGGCGGGCACCTCAGAAATGCCTAGCTAGTTCATAAAATGCTGAAAATAAACTCTTTCTTTGATAATGATACTGATACATTCAGTTTATTATTTTGATAATTTCTTATATGAAAGAGTGAAGGTATATTTCCCAATAACTCAACTGTGCTGAATTATAACTTGAATTTCTAGCCACCTGGTTGATAGATGTGTCACTGGGGAGTGAATCCTCTGGTCCAGCCCTAAGGTGTGTTGAGGTCTACCTGAGTTCTAGCCTAAAGGTATGCAGGGAGGTTTGCTGAGCTCTGTGTGGACCCCTGATAGTTGTTGCTTTTGCTGTGTGCTGGCTGGGGGAGGTTTCTCTTTGTGTTGATCTGTGGAAGGAGGCCAGTCTCCTCTACCATTATGGAACTTCCCTTGGATCTGTAAGCCTGAAATAAATTCCATTCCACCAATAAACTGTGTCTGTTTGGAAATTCATCCCAATAATGTGGAGCTGACTACAACAACTTATAATAGAAGAAAATCACCTGAAAAAAATAATCCAAAGTAACATTCATATTTTTTTCAAGAATAAGAGAAAACAACTTAAAATAATTATAATTTTCATCCTATTAAAACTTTGACATGCAACAGATTTTCACATCTTCAGTCCATTGAGAATAATTATTCATTTTTACCCAAATGCAAATTGTTCACATTTTAGATGAGAAAATTATTTAATAGGAGAAATTAAGTGTATAATATTGGGTTATTCATATTTCCAGTATAATTATAGGGCAGATTTAGTGGTCAAGGAGAGTGCTTAGTGTTACCACGAAGTTATTGTTCACATCATACCACATTATTGACATTCTGCTTTACCTGGAGAAAATGTTAAGAACACATCAAGTATTCACATTTGAAGTGTTAAAGACTCAAATGATAATTTATTTTATACTTTTATATCCCTTCTCAACTGGATTAGTTTGAAGAAAGTTTCATGTTCCTTATTAAGTGAAAAAATATGTTAGCATTTTGGTGGTTAGAACTGATTAGCAGAGAAACAATTTCAACAAATATTTTAAAATAATGACACCAATATGATACACATCAATTTACTGGAATCAGTATCTTAATTTGCTTTCCTAAACACAGAAACTAAGACAGGAGTTTTGGTGCATGAGATTTGTGATGATTAATTTTGTCAACTTGATGGACTTTAAAGTCACAATGGGCACAAACTTGTGAACTTGTCTATTGGAGAAATTCTAGATTAGGTAAACTGAGGTGGAAAACTATGGTTGGCACCATTCCAAGTGCTATAGTTGTGACTGAATAAAAAGGAGAAACCTGCCTAAGTGCTGCCATTTAACACTCTCTGCTTCCTGACTGTGGCCTGGGCTCCTGCTACCATGCCATGTCATGCCCACCATAATGGTTGATATCTCTGGAACTGTAACCCAAAAATAAACATGCATGTTGTCCCTTTTTTTTTTTTGGTCAACCGAGCCCTAGCAACAGAGGTAACTACCATGAACTGAAATCTCTGAAACTATTAGCAGAACTAAAGCTTCCATCCTTTAAGTTTATATTTTGTGATAAGAATGAAAAGGTGGTAAACACACTGTATTTTCATCTAAAATACATATTTTAAGTGCAAGCTTGGTGAATATATTTTATACATGCTGGTAAGCAAGTTCAGTGTTTTCTCCTACATAAGATTCAGCAGAACACAGCAGGGCTGGGTTGATACTAATTACTGAAAAATTACAGACCTTCAGTAAGCAGATGTTTGTTTACATTCATCCAAAGAAGACACAAATAGATTTCAATGAATTTCACTCATTCTTTTTGTGCCAATAGAAAAGCCCAATTATTTCATTGTAACTTTTCTAGGAGGACTAAATTGATGTAAATGTTCCATTCTAATCAGCAATTTGAACTAACAGTGCTCATGAAACAGGGATATTTTCCTCAGTTACATTTTATAGCTATGTCTCATTTTTTTTTTCAAGTCTAGCACACACTGTAGTAAGGCATGCTCCTTTCACCCATCTCTGGGATGTTCTTCCA
The DNA here is from genome assembly GCA_036346955.1 of Dipus sagitta. Taxonomy (NCBI): domain Eukaryota; kingdom Metazoa; phylum Chordata; class Mammalia; order Rodentia; family Dipodidae; genus Dipus; species Dipus sagitta. The sequence continues at coordinate 68,988,693 of CM070777.1, forward strand.
CCTTGACTAGGTGTAAGGGAAAATGGGTCAAATGGCATTCATTCCTGCTTCTGCCTACAAATCAGGAGTCGACACTTGCCCATTAAGTTTGCTGCTGACATTTGCCATTGATGTCACCAGTACTGTTTCTGACACAGTAAAACTTGGTTGATAAGAGTTGTGGCCCAATTAGGCCCACAGACAGTGCAGGAGACCTCAAAGTCCAGGTCCTATGTGACATTACAAAAAATTCATGGAATTGTTTTGGCTCCCTTCTACCTAACGATATTGCTCTAACATAGTGTCATTGTTCTTTCCATTAGTCCAGAAGGACTAGTAATATCTAGAGTTTCTGACACTTCACAGCTACACAAGATATGTTGGTTTGATATTTATTAGGTCACTGCAAATATCGTAATCCACCCAGGGATTGCCCAACCATAGGCACATGTGTAATTCTCACTTACTGAAGTTGTCTGTATCACTCTTAACTCAGGTGAGGGGACTCCCTCAAGAATATTGGCCATTGCCCAAAGGCCTTTTTGTTATTGTTGTTGCAACCATGAAGGGAATAATACTACTGGACTCTGGTGGGTAGATGCTAGGGATGCTGGTAGGATTCCTGCTATTCATATGACAGCATTTTTAACAAGAAATTATCATATCTTAAATGTCAATAGTGAAAAGTTTCAGAGATTTAGATTTAAACTAAACAACGCTGCCTCGACTAAGAGCCACCAGAGATAAACTAAAGCTGCAGGACTATAAGTTAACAATGCCATAAAATTGATTTCTGCCTTGTAGAATATTATACTTTGGAGTTTCTTTACAGGTTAAAAAATACATGTTTCTGTCTAGGTGTGGTAGTATATTCTTGAAATCCACAGTGCTATGGCCAAGGTTGAAGGATCATGAGTCTGAGGCCATCTTAGTTATAAAGTAAGTTGGAAGTTATTTTGAGATATATACAGACACATATAAACAACTCTTCCATTCGTTCTCTCTTTTGCCTCAGTTAGATCAACCTATCACATCCAATGTACTTAGCACACAATGTGTTCCTTAATGTTCAAAATTCCTACACAGCCTCCTTCACAAATGTATTCTGTAATTTCAGCTACATGGGCTCAACCCTCATATGTTAGTGCAGTTGAATTCATCAACATAGAGTTTTTAAGCCTTTACTTTATTACCTACATCTGTGTCTATGTTTGTATCTTTATCTAATCATTTTAGAGATATCTGGTTGCTTTTTATCCTCATATGTTGCCTTTGGTCTTCTAGAACTGTCTTATTGCTCAGTGAGTCTGTCATGCCGCTTTGCCTAAACACATTCCCTGAACTAGGTAAGTTTGGTAGCACAGTCTACTCAATGTAAGCTTCTAAACTGACTCAACCAGCATTAGTCCAGTGGCTGCAATTATTTTCCAGAGTCACTGAACAATACCTATTTAGAACAAATGCAAGATGGTACATTATTTTCTAATGCTTAAGTAATGAAATTAATTTATTATGAGTGAAATATATTCTTCTTAAATCCGTGTTCTAATTAAATTTCTTTGAAATCTTACACTTGGACTTTACACCAGAAATTTAATGCACTCACAAAAAGCATTTACAGGTTCAATGACTAAAGAGATGAGGTTCTTTTGTTTTATAGTTCCTTGAAAAATGAAGCAATTTTGCGTTCAACATCTGCAAAGTGAAGTGAGAATTGTTTCTCAGGGTACAACTGTGAAGCCACAGTTATTTCTAAATGGGTCTCATTCATAAACAGAGCTGTTTGTGGTAACTTATTCGCATAAATATCTGTATCGTTTACACTCACAGAGAAGAGGAGTAATTGGTGGTGGTTCTAGTACAAGCTATTCTGACCTTCTCCCCCTATTCTATTTCCTCTTGATTGCTCAGACTTGGGAAGCTGGCAGCTTCCCTATCTTAAATATTCAAAATTAAATATTCAAAAGTAGTTGTTAGTCCATATTTTTCCTCAATTCTTTTTTTTAAATATTTTTATTTATTTGAGAGTGACAGAAAGAGAGAAAGAGGCTACAAAATTCAATAAATATTCAAAATTAAATATTCAAAAGTAGTTGTTAGTCCATATTTTTCCTCAATTCTTTTTTTTAAATATTTTTATTTATTTGAGAGTGACAGAAAGAGAGAAAGAGGCAGAGAGAGAGAGAGAGAGAGAGAGAGAGAGAGAGAGAATGGGAGCACCAGGGTCTCCAGCCTCTGCAAACGAACTCCATATGTGTGCGCCCCCTTGTAATCTGGCTAACGTGAGCCTGGAACTGGGGTCCTTAGGCTTCACAGGCAAGCACTTAACTGCTAAGCCATCTCTCCAGCCCAAATGAATTGCATTTAAAAAAATAATGTATTTTATAATATATTCTATAATTTTTCACATAATAGTTGGACATTAGAGAAAGGAGGATTGTGAGTTTGAGACCAGCCTGATTCTTTTTGAGATTTTTTTTTTCTAGGCAGCAATACCAATGGAGAAAAAAAAAAAAACTGTAGATCATCTTAGAAACACACTTTATTTCCAATAATACTGCCTTAACTAATATCCATCAGAGAAAGCAATCAGCAGTACTAGAAACTGTCAAGAGTTCCCAAGACAAGATCCAATATTCAGAGTTATATGGAAGCAGATAAAACATTATCTTCTGGGGCTGGAGAGATGGCTTAGCAGTTAAGGCACTTGCCTGCCAAGCATAGGTACCCATGTTCAATTCTTTAGTTCTCACATAAGCCACAGGCAAAGGTGAGGCAAGCGTAAGGTCTCATATGCCCACTAAGTGGCCACAAGTGTCTGGTGTTCAATGGCAGTGGCTGAAGCCTTGGGGAGCCAATTCTCTGTCCTTTCTCTCTGTCTCACTCTCTCTAAAATGAGTAAATAAAAAAAAATTATTGTCTGATTATGACATATATTGTAAGATTTTTGACTATTTGTTTTTACTTTTAAAAGTAGACTTTTAAAGGAATAGGTGTAGATTTGCAGAAAAGTTCCAAAACATTTTCTCTGTATCTCCTTCCTAGTCCCATTGTTAATATAGTCCTTTAAATATTAATGATGGCCTCAACTAATAACAATGACACTATATTACCATCTACAGCCCATGTTAATTTTAAATGATCCTCATTTTTTTCACGATTTTATCCACAATGCCAAAGTACATTTTTGAAAAATGTATACGTTTAAATTTTATTTATTTATTTTCAAGGAGAGAAGGAGGGAGAGGGAGAATGTGAATAAATTGGTGTGCCAGGGCCTCCAGCCACTGTACTTGAACTCCATGTGCATGCACTACTTTGTGCATCTTGCTGTATGTGGATACTGGGAAACTGAACTCCCTTCATTAGGCAGAGCATGCCGCGATGCATTTAACTTTCATTTTCCCTTAGGCTCTGCTACAGTGGAACAATTTCTCAGGCTTGGTATTTGTTGTTGCTTGGTTGTTGTCATGGCATTGGCAATTTTGAAAAATACTCTTGAGATGTCTTCCAATTTGACTTTATGAATTATTATTATTATTTTATCTGACAATTAGATGTTACCATGGCTTAGGATCTTCAGTGAAGAAGTGAAATCCCTCCAGGAAGGAGGAAAATGGTAACAAGACGTGATGTGTCCATACAAAGCTTCCACTTAATAAAAAAAGAAAAGAAAAAGAAAAACAGCAAGCATGCTGGAGCACTGATTTGTGTGTCAAGGGTACTCTTCACTAGCTTGATGAGTCCCTATTAACTCTTTCCCCAGTAAACCAAGTAGGATTCTCAAGAACAAATGACAACACCACACCCCATACCACCCTATGAACACTTTCCTCACTTGTGCCCTACTCAACTGTATTTAATCATTAAAGTTATTTGTGAAGCACACACTTCTTCCCCAGGCAATTGCCTGGGCCTTGGCTTTCACACAAGGTCTTGGGGACTATGTCTTTGGGTGTCTTTGCCCTGTAAGGTCAAACAACAGATTTTTCTGTGACAATCAGATGAATCCATTAAAAATATATTTTTTAGTCTTTAGACTATTCTTTTTGTCAGAACAGTTGCAACAACCTCTAAACTTATCCTGGCTTTTCATGCTAACTTTTAAAAGAGATAGCAAGACCTCTTTCTCCATAAATTTTATATCTTATTCAAATGAAATAGCCTCTATTTAGTTCAAGAAACAGCATTGTCAGATGCTGCAAAGTCTACTTCTGGAAAACTGTCAATCAGTATTTAAGTAAAAAGGGCAGAGGCATGGTTTACCTCACACTTGTTTTGATTGGACTTTGATGGCATTTTAGAATTCATGCATTTACTTTGTTCAGCACAGTTTAGGATATTTTCTCCATTATTTTTGACACTATTTCTTTTCTTTCCTAATCTCTTTCTTCTGCCCCTGTGTAATTCCAACTAAGTATATATATTACTACCTGATATTGACTCAGACAAGCAGAAACTCTTGATGTTCCTCTTTTATCTAATTTGTACAGCATGACTTGTTGAAGATGCAGTATTTCCTACAGTGTAGATTGTTGACTCTTCTGTCAAAGATCAAGTAGCTGCAGTTACGTAGTTACTTGATCTAAGGGCTGGGGCTTCAATTCAGTTCCATTGTTTTATATTCCTGTTTGTATGCCATTACCATGCTGTTTTTTTTTTTTAAACTATGGCTTTGTAGTATAGCTTCAGATTGGGTATGGTTATATCTCCAGAGGTTTGCTGAGTATATTTTTGTATATCTGAGACCTTCTGCCATTCCATAAAATTTTTGAGATTATTTTTCTATTTTTGTGAGGAATGATGCTGGGATTTTTATTGGTATGTTAAGTCTGTACAGTGCTTTGGCTAGAATTGCCATTTTCACAATATTAATTGTACCTATTCAAGAACATGGGGGTTCTTTCCATGTTCTCATGTTCTCCTCAATGTTTTCCTTGAGTTTTTTTGTCTTTTACATTTTCATTATATAGGTCATTTGTATCCTTGGTTATTGTTATTTTATGGTATTTGACTTTTCTGGCTATTGATAATGTAACACCCTTACTTATTTCTTTTGTTGTATATTTGACTTTTGTGTATAAGAAGGCAACTGATTTTTTGTGAGATATTATCTCCTGCCACTTTGCTGAAGGAAATTATCACCTTAAGAAGTTTAATGGTACAGTGTTTTGCGTCACTTAGGTATAGATCATTTCATCTGCCAATAGGGCTAGTTTGACTCTACCTTTCCCATTTGTATCCCATTTATATCTTTCTCCTGACATATTGCTTGGACTAGGGCTAGTGTTATGTTGAATAGCAGTAGTGAGAGTGGGCATGCCTGTCTTGTCCCTAATCTTAATGGGAAATCCTTGAGTTTTTCTTCATTAAATATAATTTGGGCTTAAGGTGCATTGTATATAGCCTTATTATGATGAGATATATACCCTCCATACCTAGTCTTTAGCATTTTGTTCATAAAGTGATGTTGTATTTTGTTGATTGTTTTCTCTGCATCTATTGAAGTAATTATGCAGTTCTTATGGTTATTAATGTGGTGTATTATGTTAATTGATTTCCGTATGCTAAACCATTCCAGCATCCCTAGGATGAACTCTGCTTGATCATTGTGTATAATGCTTTTTATGTGTTGTTGAATTCAGTTTGTGAGAATTTTGTTCAGTATTTTTGCATCTAAATTCATAAGAGATATACATCTCTAGTCTTCTTTTCTAGTATCTCTGTGTGGTTTGGGGATTAGGATGATGTTAGCTTCATAGAAGGATTTAAGAAGCATTCCTTGTCCTCCAATTATATAATAAAGCTTGAGAAAAAGTGGTTTCAGTTCTACAATGTAAGTTTAGTAGAATTTGCCTGAGGTCAAATACATCAAGTCCTGGAATTTCCTTTGGGGAAGTTTTTGAGTATAGTTTCAGTCTTTATGGATGTAATAGGTTTGTTTAGGAGATTTTTCCAGGTAGGGTCTCTCTCTAGCCCAGGGTAACCTGGAATTCAATATGTCATCTCTGGCCAGGCTCAAATCACAATGATCCTCCTACCTCAACCTCCTGAGTGCTGGGATTAAAACTTTGTGCCACTAAACCTCACTTAAGCATGTTTTTAATTTGCAGATAATATATTTTATTGCAATAAAATAATGAAGATACTAGGAACATTTATTTTCTGTAAGCTAATATCCACAGGTAAAATATATTTTTGCAGGTACTATTAGAACATTTTTCTATACATGTATAATAATAATTGGTTATTATAAACTTTGGTAATATTATGCATAATGTTTTATGAGGTCACTCCTTATGCAATCACATGTTGAAAGAATTTTATGTGTATATAAAGAAATATTTATACTATAATTATGGATTATATTTTCAAATCACCATTTCTTCACCACATTGGTTCATAGTGACTACTTTTTATATGAAGTGCACTGCAGTGAATATCTTTAAACTAAATTTATCAAGGTCAATATTTATCACTTCAGACAGAATATCTAGAATATAATATTAAAACCAAGTATGTTTATTTCTAAAATTGTTAAAAGTTACACAGACTATTTGTATCTTTATTATATATTAACAATGAAGCTTCCTAAAATAACAACTTACTTCTCTTTAAATAATATGTGGTAGGTCAGCTTTGGGGAACAATATTTCTCTCCCAAGACAAACTCTCTCACAGAATTATTATGCATATACCACTCTTTCTTCAATTCATGTTGTGCTGATGCAATTTTACAGGACAGATAACTCATACATTTATTAGAAGGAAAGTTTTAGGTAGTCTTTCTAATCATGGGTCTTTCACTGGAAAAGTATGGGAGCCAGATAGGCTTCTCAGAACCTTATTTTCAGAGGCCACTTTATAGAGATAAGAGTCAGCCTAGAAGAGCTCTCACAGATATCACAGACTGTATTCATTATTCTAGATGAGATTAAGAGCTGATGTTGAAAAGAAAACCCCAAAGTCACACTTCTCTGGTAATATACTTTTCCATCCATGGATTTTAATTATTTTCAACTTTAATTTTCTTTTGGAAACAAGTCAGCATTTCTTTTCACTGCTTTTCTCACTAGGTGTTTGGAAATTATCTCCCCAGATTTTTCCCAGTACTTCTGGAATACACTGTGAAAGTAAAGAGAATGTCTGTACAGGTGTCAGTCAATTTATCAGCTTTTAATATTACAAGCAAACAAATGCTTTTTTCCAATGTATTTAAAAAGCAACTAAGGACAACTCTGGTAACTTGAACACTTGAAATATGACATTGCTGCCTTTTGTAGGCTTTTTTGAAAGGAATTTTCTATTAAATTGTTGTTACCTTTGAATATGAGATCATTGTACAGTGATCATTAAAGAGAATTACACTTTCTATATAAATATCAGTCAGGCTAACTACACAAAAGGTGCTAACACATTAAACCCTTTAAATGTATGCCTTAGAGGAAGAAGGATGTTTCTATTTTATAAGGAGGATCTGATTATCATTTGCTTTAGAGCAGATTTCTAGCAGACTAATATTCATAATGCTATGTTCAAGCTCCAGTGACCTTAGATATTTTAGGTTCTGTTTTACATAGTGAACATCTGCATGGATTTTTATTCACTTTTATTTATTTGCAAGGAAAGAGAGAGAGAGAGAAGAGAGAAAGCTAGGAGAGAATGTGCACACCACGGCCTCTAGCCACACTGCAAACAAACTCCACATGCATGTAATCTTGTGCATCTGGCTTATGTGAGTCCTAGGGAATCCAACCTGGGTCCTTTGGTTTACAGGTAAACACATTAACCTATAAGCCATTTCTCCAGCCCTGACAACCAGTTTTTAAACCATCTTGTTGACAGCCATCAACACAAACAGGAATCAAAGATATGTCCAAGACATCTTCTACAAAAACTTTGATTTCTTAAAATAAATACTATCAGATCATTTGGTGGAGGGGGGATGCTAAGAAGATTGCTTAGTTGGCAGAGTACTGACTCAAGTGAGCTCTAGTTTCAGAGAGAGATTGTGTCTCAAAAATAAGGAAGATGCTTATAATCAACCTCCGGCATCTACACACACCTCACGCCTCATGGACTTATCCATATGCACTCAAACACATATGAACAAACACACACATATATGCTCAAACACCACATAAACATACATATCCAAAAAATCCAATATCAGGGCTGGAGAGATGGCTTAGTGGTTAAGCACTTACCTGTGAATCCTAAGGACCCTGGTCCAAGGCTAAATTCCCCAGGACCCACGTTAGCCAGATGCGCAAGTGGGTGCATGCGTCTGGAGTTCGTTTGCAGTGGCTGGAGGCCCTGGCGCGCCCATTCTCTCTCTCTCTCTCTGTCACTCTCAAATAAATAAATAAAAATAAACATCAACAACAAAAAAATCCAATATGAAATTGAGTTTTAGTATGAGTATTTTCATAATAAGAAATTTCATTAATGTTCTTCCTATTATTGAAATCTTACCACATCCCTTATACTTCCAGGCAGTGTACACTATATTCCCATTAGAGCTATCCTTCTCAAGATTGAAAATAAGATCGTTTCCTTTCTTAGTCATCAACATCTCTTAGTCATCAACAGACACTGTTTATTTTATTTATTTCTTCATTTCAGACTAGGTACTTTCCCTTATAATATCTGACCTGTTATTACTGATCAATGAGAACAGTGGACATAATATTCACATTTTAAAAGAACAGAATGCCAGATAAAACTCAGGACTACAGATTTCAGAGAGATGGCTCAATGAGTAAAATGTTTGCCACACAAGCAAGAGGACATGAGTTTAGATCTGCAGCACTCATGTAAAAGCCAGGTACCTGCAATCCCAGTTCTGGGGAGGCAGAAACTAGAGAATTACTATTGCTTGAGACCTTTTCTCTCTTTGTCTCTCTCTCTCTCTCTCTCTCCTCTCTCTCTCTCTCTCTCTCTCTCTCTCTCTCTATATATATATATATATATATATATATATATATATATTCTCACAAGGTGCTGAGCTTAGTGATTGAGGAATACATCCAAAATAGACACCCATATAAAGACATATACACACATGCATACACACCACACACACACACACACACACACACACACACACAAATACATATATATATATATATATATATATATATATATTTGTGTGTGTGTGTGTGTATACATAACTTCAAATCTGGGGGTTCTTTATAATGTCTCCCATCTCATAGGGTTTCATCAACTCTACATGTATATACAGCCATCATTAGGTTGTATTTTCAATTGATACAGTACATTTTCCCAATAATGCCTTATTTCATTACACAGAAGAATCACACTATATGTTTACCATTTTCCTTAAGCTCTATAAGTAACCTTTCCAGTTACATAGTAACTTCATGTTTTTGAAATATTCTAAAGCTCCAGATAAGACATATAGCCCAACTCACTTACTGTTTCAGTTACCTTCTCAATTCTGGGAAAAAGCACCTGACTATAAACAAAATATGAAAGGAAAGGGTCCATTTTAGCCCACCATCTTGAAGAGATGTTTCATCACGAAGGGAAAGTGTGGCAGAGCAGACAATTGAGTGTCTCATCTTGTCAGAACAGCAGGGGAAAGCAGTCTGAGTGAGCTATCTCTGAACATGCAGTGGCTTCAATTACTAAACCTGAGAGGTTCCCCCTCAAGTAACATTCCTCTAACTTTTGGGAGGCTCCACCTCCCAAAGCTCCATGATATTCCCAAGTTGCAATATGCTGAGCAGCAAATATTTAACATACAAGAGCTTACAGGAACATTTCATTCAAATTATCCTAATTATAATAGACTTTAAATCTTCTATAGGTAGAACCATTCTTAATTTCTCCTATTTTTAATTAATGTGAAATGTGAGATAAATTTTAAAGAAATTATAGTAAAATATGGAGTTCAGATAAGATTGAGAACATGACTTGAACTTGTTTCTGTGATGTAAATATTCCAGGAAATTCATTCCAAATATTATAAAAGAAGATTATGAGGGAGATAAATAGTTATTTGAGGAATGATAAACATGATCAGTAAAGGCACACTGCATAAAGGAATTCCTTCTGTGTTATAAAGAACAGTGGGGTAGATGCCATGATATAAATCAATTGACAATTCAAAGAAGAACTCTGCTAACAAATTCTGATAGGTTCTATTGGTCTTGACTTTGACTTTTATGAGCTGAACATTTGGGGTTTGGGCTAGGGGGATTGCTCAGTAAATAAAACACTTGTTGTGCAAGGATGAGGACAAGAGTTCAGACCTTTGGCACCCAAGTAAATGTCAGCTCAGATTGGCAGCCTGGTGCAAACTACTAGCTTGATTTGTGGAATTAGTAAGTTCTAGAAGTTCAAGTGTCAGAGCCAGTTTTAATAAATAAGATGGAGAACAATCAAGGAAGACACTCACAATCTGCTCTATACATGTGATGATACACATGAACATGTTTCCCCAACACATGAATCCACAAACAGGTGAACTTGAATACCTACATGCACACACACACACACACACACACACACACACACACACACACGCCAAATACCCATGGACATTCTAAAAAGAGAATACTTTAGGGTACATTAATGATTCATTAGTTTCCAGTTTACTTTCTTCATAATACTCATAGACATCATCAGCATTGTCACTGTGGTTAATATTTTCAAACACATTTCAGCAGAGACTGACAATGAGTGCCTTACTTCCATGGCCTCAAATGTGTTCAAAGACAAATGAGACTTGACATAATTTTTGACATTTAAATAGCTGAGATTTAAGGTCATGTCTAATTCACTAGCCCATGTTCTTTTTAAAAATATGTCACTGACTCTTTTCCACATATAATTGGCATTTAAATAATTCATCTGTACTTGTCATTTTTAACATGCTCATATTTGATTCTCTCTATTGAATAGTGAGTACTCTTTACTGAAGAAAATCACATAGGCTTGAGTAGGCTGTTTTGTTTTTTTTTTTTACTGTTTTTAATAATTATTGCATCTGACAGAACGCTGCTACTATGACGTGTCTCTTGGGAAAAGAAAATAAGAGAATTGATAAGCCACACTATCTCCCTTTGTGATTCAAGGCATATTCTTTAAAGCCTGCTAACTTCTGTATACTTGATCCTAAAACACAGTTCTTTCTAAGTACTTATTCTGTGCTGGAAACAGGATAGCACCTATGGTGAGAGTATCAATGAGCAATGCTGCGAAACAGTGGGAATTTCCTGGGCTATTGCAACTGGAGTCAAAGGAAATTTACTCTAGGGCATGAAACTGCAAGAGACGCATATTTTTTTGATTGTTTGTTTTATTATATTTTATTTTTTCTCAAATTTTTAAAACATTTTCCATGATCATAAAAAATATCCCATGGTAACACCCTCCCTCCTCCCATTTTCCCCTTTGAAATTCCATTCTCCATCATATCCCCTCCCCATCTCAATCAGTCTCTCTTTAATTTTGATGTCATGATCTTTCCCTCCTCTTATGATGGTCTTGTGTAGGTAGTGTCAGGAACTATGAGGTCATGGATATCCAGGCCTTTTTATGTCTGGAAGTGACTGGAGTACTGAGCAGCATCTCAGTCGCACCTTCCAAGGCTCAGGGTCTAATACAGAAGAGATGGCAGAAAGAAAGTAAGAGTCAAAGGAAGGGTAGCAGATGCATATTTTTAAAATGAATAAGCAAGTAAAACATTTGGGAAGATGTATCGTATTAAGATAAGTTGAAAATATTCATAGTAGGGTAACATCTATTAATTTTTACTTTAATAAGATGAATACCAGGTGTATTTGGAGGGTCCCTCATTTGATACAAGTGAGCTACAACAAAAACTCTATAGCTTTCTTTGGCTGCCTAACACTGGGAAATGCAGAAGGCCACTCTGATGCTGCTATGGCATAAGACTGCATTCTTGGTAGCTAGAGACTTGCTGAGGTACATTTTTTCTCTTTTTTTATTAGTTATGTACACAGTGTGTATACAGCCATTGTTAGCCTCCTCACTGTCCTCCACCCCTCTGAAGAGACCCTCCTCTTTGTGGAATGTGGGTCATGCATTGTGGGGTTAGCCATCAGTTATAGGGAGGAGGCATTTAATGCCTCTGTGCATAATGTCCCAACATGTGGCTCTAACAATCTTTCCACCAACACTTCTGCAAAGTTCCTTGAGCCATGTTGGGTTTGTTTTAGCTCTACTTCAGTAATGAGGTCTTGGGAGCCTCTGTGTCTCTGGATATCTGGTTTGGTAGGAGTTGAGTGTCCTCTTTGTCTATCACCTTCACCCTTTTGCTGGTACCAGGTTCACCAAGAAAGCAGCGCTCTTGCTCATTCACGCAATTACTCTATGGTTTCATCTGGGTCCCTGGTGAGGGGTGATGGGCTGATTCTCTCCTCATGTTCTGCTTCCATCTAAAAAAGAGAAGCAAATTCTCCAACGGAGAGTGAAGTCAGCACCAGATAAATGGGATAACCATTATTATTTTATACATAATGTATTATGTGTAGGCCCTCTTGTAGCCCATGAATAGTGGGGGCTTGATAATGGAGATGGGGCTCATTTTTGGATATGGTTCTGACTTGTTTCCCAGCTCCAGCTATACATGGGTTCTGTTCCACTGAATGGATCCATTAGCCAAATCAAGGGCAGTTGGTTACCCACCATGGCTGTGTGCCACTGTTGCATTTGTGTGAGCATCACATCAGGTTATTTGCTGCTGAACAGCTTAGACCACAAGTTGCTTGGACAGATGTTGGTCATTTTTCCCCAGTCACTCATGTAGCGACAGCATATGGTGTCTTCAGCAGTAGGGTCTTACTACTAACCTTTTGTGAGTCATCAAGTACTCTAACAGAAATCTGTCTTCTTTTGGGAAACCTTGGTGGTCTTTTTGATCAACAACTCATTGTGGATGTTAACCACATGCTGGTATTGGGAGTTACAGGCCATTGCCAAGGGAAAAGAGGAAGAATGATAGAAAGAGGGACAGAAAGAGAGAGAGAGAGTGAGAGAGAGAGAGAGAGAAACAAGGGAAGATTAAGGTTAGTCTTCATCATACCCTCTCCAGGGCCCTTTGATTCGGGTGTTTCCTCTAAGGAACTGATGAAGGTTTAAACACTTAATCTGTCTTTTAGGATATAGAATTTTATGGTGCCATTGTCATTTGGGTCCATTTTTGTGTTGCCCCCTCACACTTACCCTCCTCTCCCAACAAAGCTTCTATTCATTCATTCATTCATTCAGAGAAGGTGGGGGTTGCTTGATATTTAGAAAAGCAAACTTACTCCTAGTACCCTCCTTTTCTCACTGCCCCTCTATCTCCACTCCAATAGCCAGAGAAATAGAGAAATTATGTATGTGGGGGTTTTCTTTCATCAAGAGACCTCCCCTTTCCATATATATCTCTATATATATATATCTCTATATATATCTCTATATATATCTATATATATCTATATCTATATCTATCTATCTATCTATCTATCTATCTATCTATATATATATATATATATATATATATGGTGTGTGTGTGTGTGTGTGTGAAAGACAAACAGAAAATAATTTTATTGTGAGCCTAACTGTGTAATTTAAACATTCTGGGTTATTATAACCCAGAATGTTTAAATTCACTCTCTGATAGATGTGCATAACTCAAAATGTAATTGAAGTACTCATTGTCAGGTAGTGCTCCTATATTAACTGTATTGATAGAGTCTGTGAATTCAAAACCCAAAAGGTTTTACAAATACGTTCTGAGCTGCAAAATCCAAGTTGTACCATTAATACTTGATTTAGGAAATATTTATAAGTTGAAGAATTCTTTATTTTCTTTTAATCCAGTGTAAAAATTATGAAAGTTAAGATGCGAAATTTTCTGAACCCTATCACCATTCAGCCTTGAAACCTCTGAAAAATGTAATTCTTTCTTATTATTATTTACTTATTTGAGAGATAGAAGAGGTGAGGTAAGAGATATAATGGAATGGTGAGAGAGAAAGAGAGAGAGAGAGAGACAGAATGCTGTAAAACAGATAAAACAGGAAAAAAAATAAATGCATATGATGTACCAAAATTAATGCAAGAAGATATAAGTAATTTAAGCAGGCTCATAATAAGAAATGCACTGAATTACTATTTACAAGTATACCCATAAAGAAAAAAAAATGCAGGTTAAGATGAATTTTATGAAACTTCTTTCCTTTTTTTTCCTTTTTTTTTTTGAGGTAGGGTCTTGCTATAGCCCAGGCTAACCTATAATTTGCTATGTATTCTCAAGTTGCCTCAAACTCATGGCAATCCTACATCTGCCTTGCAAGTGCTAGGATTGAAGCTGTGTGCCACAATGCCTGACTTTATCAAACTTTTAAGGAAGTCTAATACTAATACTTAACATGTTACACAAAACAAAGGGAAGGACACTACAAAATTAATTTGATGAAGTTGTTATTACACTGATACCAAAGCCAGATAAACATACAAGTTAAGCAACAACAAATAGAAAAAAAAATCCCAGAACAATTTTCCTAATACTTAAAAATAGGAAATTTCCCAAGAAAATATTTACATACATCATTCAAGAGCACATAAAGATGATGATCCACCATGAGTAAGTTGATTTCATCTGAGGGATACAAGGTTGGCTCAATGTACAAAATTAATACATATAATTTATTATATGAATAAAATTAAAGACATAAATCATATGTTCATCTCAATAGATGAAGAAATTATTTGTGAAGCTCAAAATACCTTTGTGATGAAAGTTATAAAGATATTAGGAATATATGGAACATACTTAAAATAATAAAGACAGCATATGACAAATCAATGGCTAAAATTATATGGATGGGTTAAACTGCAAATATTTCCTTTCAAAACTGGAATAAAACTAGGATGCTTACTACCTGTATTCATATTTAATACAGTTAAAATAGTCTTGGCTAGAACACTACAACAAGAGAGGGACATAAAATACATAAAAATAAAAAGAAGAAATAAAATTATGTCTATTTATTAATGACATGATGCTATACTCAGTGATCCTGTAGCTTTACCAGAAAATTCTTAGCTGTAATCAACAAGGGAGAGTTGCAGAATGAACAATCAATGCATAAAGTAGCTTTTAATTATTTAAAAATATCTTATTTATTTACTTGCAAGCAGATAAAGAGGGGGGAGAGAGGAGCCAGAGAGAATGGGTGCACAAGAGACTCTAGCCACTGCAAATGAACTCCATACACATGCACCACCCTGTTCATCTGTCCCTGTGTGGTCACTGAGGAATCAAATGTGGGATGTTAGGTTCTGTAGGCAAGCACCCCAACTACTGAACAATTTCTCCAGCCCAAAAGTAGCCTTTACATATTCCAGCAATGTGTACACAGAGAACAAAAAATCTGAATATATATCCCATTCACGATAGTTCCCCATTTCAAATTAAAGTACCTAGAAAAACCACTGGGGGGATCAGTAAGCCAAATTAAGAGCAGTTGGTTCCCCACCATGGCTGTGTGCCACCACTGCACTTGTGTGGGCATCACAACAGGTTATTTGCTGCTAAGTAGGTAAGACCATGAATTGCTTGGACAGATATCGGTCATTTTCCCCCAGTCACCCATGTAGCACCTTCTGGCACTAGACGTGCTGACTGTCCGGGGACTGACTCTCTTCCAACTTCCAGCCATGCCATTCCATTTTGTATGTCAACCACATAAGGTGTCTTCAGCAGTAGGGTCTTACCACCTACCTTTGGTGGGTCATCAAGTACTCTGACAGAAATCTGTCTGTCCTTTAGGAAACCTTGTAGGTCTCTCTGATCAAAAGCTCATTGTGGATGATAGCCACATGCTGGTACTGGGAGTTACAGGTCAGTGCCCACGAAGAAAATGAGGAAAAACATAACTAATATACAAGAGTTAGAGAGAAAGAGAGAGAGAGAGAGAGAGAGAGAGAGAGAAGATATAGAAGATTAAAGTTAGTCTTGATCCTATCCTCTCCAGTGTCTTGTGATTCAGGTGTTCCCTGTAAGGGCCTGGTGAAAGTTCAGCCATTTGGTCTGCCTTTTAAGAAGTAGAATTTTATGGTACCATTGCCGTTTGGGTCTAGATTTGTGTTTCCCACCCCTTCGATGCCCTCCCCTCCCTCCCCATCCATTCTAGTGTCTACTCCACGAGATGCTTGCTGGGTATGTAAGGTATCTTGGACATTCAGGTTAGGTGCTGTAGATGAGTGAGACTATGTGGCAATTTTTTTTCTGTGATTGGGTAAGTTCAAACAGAATGATCTGTTCCAGGTTCAACCATTTTTCCTCAAATTTCATTGTGTCATTTTTTCTTGCTGCTGTATAGAATTCCATTGTGTAGATATACCACATAGCTGGAGCTGGGAAACAAGTCAGAACCGTATCCAAACATAAGCCCACTCTCCATTATCAAGCTACCATCAATCATGGGCTACAAGACGGCCTATACCTATTAAATTCTCAATTAAAAAAAGTAAGGGTTATCTCATTTGTCCTGGTGCTAACTACTCTCCATTGGAGAATCTGCTTCTCTTTTTCAGATAGATGTAGATCCTAAGGAGAGAGCCACCCCATCATACCTCAAAAGGGCCCCGGCTGAAACTAAGAAAAATTGGTGAACAAGCAAGGGTGCTGTTTTCCTGATGAACCAGATACCAGTACAAGGAGGAAGGAGATCAACACAGAGAAAACTCAACTCCTACCAAATCAAAGAGCCAGAGCCTCAGATACCCCCAATACCTCATCCTAAAGCAGACCAAAAATGAACCCAACATATCTCAGGGAAATTTTGCGGAAGAGGGGGTGGAAAGAATGTCAGAGCCACATGTTGGGTTATGATATGCAGAGACATTTATCTTGCCCATAACTGTGGGATAACTCCACATTGCATGCCCCATACACCTCAACAAGGAGGGGCCAAGGGGAGGGGGTAGATCTTGGATGAGCCTAATAATGGTACCAAAGTGAAGTGTATTTGCTGAATAAAAAACTAATTAATAAAGAAAAAAAGAAACAAAAAGAAACAAAAAAAAATTTTAAAGTACCTAGAAATAAACCTCACAAGGGATGTGGAATATCTCTACAAAAAAAGATTTGAGATATTTAAAAAAGAAATAGAGGAGGGTAACAGATATTGGAGTTTCTGAAATGGTAGAATCAATACTGTAAATATGGCTATATTAACAAAAGTAATCTAGATATTCAATGCAATTTCTATCAAAGTTCCATTGACATTCTTCTTAGAACTTGAAAAAGAAAACAGTCCAACAATTCTTCTAGAAACACAAAAGATCTAAGTAGAAAGAACAATGCTGGATGGATCATAATTCTTGACCTAAAATTATACTGCATAGTTATAGTGACAATGATAGTATTGTACTGATAAAGCAATAGACATGTATTTCAACATAGGATGAGGAAGCAAGAACTAAATACACACAACTATAGTCACCTAAATTTTAACAAAGGCACCATAATAAACATTGGAAAAGAGACCATCTACTCAATAAGTAAAACAGATAAGAATAGATCAAACTGGATATCCACTGACATAAGAATGCAAAGAGTGCCATATCTCTCACCCTGCACAAAGATCAACTCCAAATGTATCAAAGGCCTTAATTTAGAGCCATAAGTGCTGAAAATAATAGAGCAAAATTTTGGAAACACACTGAAAGCTATAGTTATAAATTAGAACTTTCAGAATAGGACTCCAATAACACAGGAAATAGTCCCAAGAATCAACAAATGAGACTATGTGAAATTAAATATCCTCTGCACATCAAAGAAACTTTTAGCACAGTGCCCAGAAAGCTTACAGAATGAGAGAAAACATTTGCCAGAAATTCTCCAAGAGAGGATTAAAATATTATGTATATAAAGAACTCCAAAAACTAAATGCCAGAAAATCAAAACAACCAATTAATAAATGGTCTAATTAAATGAACAGACAGTTCTCAAAGAAGAAACATAAATAGTCAATAGCTATTTCTTTAAATGCAGCAGCCTTGCCTATTCACCCCAGTCAAACTATCACCAAGAAAACTAATGACAACAAATGCTCATGAGTTTGTTGGAAGCGATAATCTTTATTTACTGTTGGTGGCAATATAAACTAGTAAAGCCACTATGAGAAATCAGTGTCAACTTTCTCATAAGGCTAAAAATATAATTATGATATGACCCAGCTATTAAACACCTAGACATATATTCTACATAGACATATTAACATACATGTGCACTGAATTTCTACTCACAATAGCTAGGTATTCATTATGACTGTATCATTACAATGTGGCAGATATACACAATGGAACTGTATCCATCTATAAAGAGAAATGAAATGATGAATTCTTCAGGAAAATGGATTGGAATGGGAAAAAATAAACTGGGTTAATTTAATTCCAGAAGGCAAAATTGCATGTTCCCTCTCATATGTGGATCCTAACTTTTAATGTCTGTGTGTATATGAATAAAAAGAACGTTTATCTTGAGGGTAGATATAAGATATTAAACAAGATAAAATATGAGGTAATGGAAACAGGAAGCGAAAGACATAGTAGGGAGGAGGGCAAAATAAACCATGTAGGATGAAAGCAGAACTGAGGATATAATGGAAGAGGGCACAAGGAGTGAAAAGGAAAGGGAAGTAGGAGGAACTGAAACAAGAACAACATGATTTAATTGAAATACATAAAGCTTAATGTTTAGCATGTAATAGAATTAAAAAAATTAAAAATACATATATGGAAGCTCAGGATTAAGATAACTATTGAAGAGTAACATAGAAGTCTAGTAAGTGGTAGGGATTTGTCTACTATGTTTATTTTATAGAGAACTACTGATTTACTTAGTAGACCAATGTAATAGAAAAGAAACTCAGAAATCAATGTACATGTACAGAACCTTTGAGCAAAGGATCAACAAAGCACACATTGGAGAAAGAACAGACTCTTCAATTAGCTTTAAAGACTGAAGCTAGATCATTGCCTCTTACCACAATAAAAAAAAAAAAAATCAGCTAACCTAGATAAAAGATTTAATACAAAACCTGAAAATATAAAAGTATAAGAAAAAATATAAGGGGAATACCATATATCAAAACGTCGGTATAGGCAACAGTTATTTGGATAGCATCCACAAAGAACAGACCCACAAAAGCACAAAAACAAATATTTCTCTACCAACTAATAAGATTTTGCTCAGGGAAGAATATAATCACCAGAATGAGTAAAGTAGTCTACAGAAGTTCAATCTACTTATCAAGAGAATAAAACTCACACTATGTAAGGAACTCATAAAACTCAAAAACAAAACAAATCCAACTTAAAAATGGACAAATTATGTGAAAATAACAAATAAAAGTTTACAAATGGTCAGCAAGAATATGAAAAAATAATACCAGGGCTGTAGAGATGGCTTAGTGGTTAAAGTGCTTCCTGCAAAGACTAAGGACTCAAGTTTCAATCTCCAGGTGCCACATAAGACAGATGCACAAAGTGATATAAGCACACAAGGTAGCACATGTGCACAAAGGGAGCACACGTCTGAAGTTTGATTACAGTGGCTGGAGGCCCTGACACACCAATTCTTCTCTCTCTCTCTCTCTCTCTCTCTCTCTCTCTCATAAAAGACCAGTCTGTTGGGCTTGACATAATAATAATAACACTATTTATCAGAGTAATATCAATGAAGATTATCTTCAGATATTACCTCCACTCAGTTGAAATGACTATTTTAAAAAAGGAAAACATTTGGTGTTTTCATTCTTAAGAAGAATGAGCGGGCAAGACTGAACTTCAAGGACTGACTTTGCTTGTGTCTTGCAGCAAACTCCCCTGAGACTGATAAGAAGAGGACAAATCAGAAATTCAGAGTAGAAGTGGAAGGAAACTCTATTGGTCTCTTGTTCTAAAGACATTGCCAGTTTCTCTCAAAATTTGCATAAAGTAAGATGTATATGAGTATAGATTATTATGCTATACAGATGTATAGCACATTATCAACATCATACATGTTTCATAAATTGTGAATTATTGTATTTTCACTATGGTAATTGTGTTACTATAATAAAATTCATGATTCACTATTTAGAAATAGTTTCTTCACATACATCAAGATAGATTTGTTCTGATATTCTTGGAATAAGCCGTGACAGTAGGATGATAGTTTAAAATGCACTCTTTCTTTTTGAAAATCAATTTGTTATGTAGCTGAAGCAAAAAATTGAATCTGCTTTTAAATTATTAGTATTATTAGCTGTAAAAATAATCATTATTTTTGAACTTTCATTCAGTAAATAATACTTATATTTTAAAGTAAGGCAAGGGCCAAAAAACACAAAGTTGATGTATTTGAAACAGCCTATGTTGCTTCAGAAGTACAGGTTTGTCCCAGCCCCCATAACCCCACCACACAGAAAATGGATATAGCAGTTGATAAAAAATTGAAACAACACACATAATCTCATTTTTTTCTTAAGACATTCATATGGGTTTTAATAATTGTAAAAATGAAAACTGTCAATATTGAGTAGCAATTTAGTCTTGACATATGTTTTTGTTTTTAATTTTCTAATACTTTGTACTGAGAAAATAAGAATGGATTTTAATTCCGTTTAGAATTGTATTATCTGTATTGAGTTTGAATGCACCTGTATTAATGCAGGTAAGCACGGAGAACAATAGGACCTCAATCTATTCACCTAGTTGTCAGGCAAGGTAAAGTAAAAACTCACTATATTTTTAAAAGAAAATTTATTTATTTATTTGAGTCAGGGAGAGAGAGACAAAGAGTGAGAGAATGGACTTGCCAGGGCCTCCAGCCACTGCAAACAGACTCCAGACACATGTGCCACCTTGTGCATCTGCTTACATGGGTTCTGGGGAATCGAACCTGGGTCCTTCAGCCTTGCAGGCAAGTGCCTTAACTGCTAAGCCATCCATACAGCCCAAAATCTTTTATGGTGGCAGAAATCAAGGTAATTGATAGTGGAGCAATTCTCTAGAAAGTTCATTAATGGAGATGGAGATGGAGATGGAATTGTCCCTTGATGTCATGTTTGTTTTGGAGATAGGTAACTGATACTTCCTGGTGGGAATCTATAAGCATGCAATACTCTCCATCCTGTTTCATGTCAGATTTTCTGAGTCCACAAGGTGGTTAAAGTCTTTAGATGTCTTAAGATGTAATTAAATATTAAAAAATAGTCATCTTGGTTCTTAATACTTGCTACTTTTAATGTAAGAAAGCCATTATTATTATATTGTTTAGTAGAAAACGTGATTATGACTTTTCTCACGAGTGATAGTCCTTTCTCATTAATCACATGTAAGATTCATTTTCTAAAAAGAAGCCTATTCTTTCATAATGGATTTTGTTAGACCATTTTTGCCTCAAAATTCCTGCAACTGATAGTAAATTTTTCCTTTTAGGGAGCTATACTAAATAACCTCATTTCTTTCTCTGCAGGCATACTTACTCTTAAAATGCACATAGTAAGGTGCCTGCATATTTCTATTGCATGTTCAAATGTTTTTGATACCATCCAACATATTTAACATGACTTTTCTGTATCTTCTACATCACCTTTTGTCAAGATCAAGAAAAGCAGCACATTATCATACATACAACTAAATCCCAATTTCTCCCTAATTCTGTATGCAATTGACCAATACATATGCAAATACAAAGTAGGTTTTTTTTTCACTGTCACTTTGTCCTGTGGTTTTGAGGTTACTAATAGATTGATATTTAGTTTGAAATTATGTTTACTTTTTTCCTTTCACATTTTTATGATACATCATTATATATCTAAGTGTATATGAGCTGAAAACTATCTATTAAGTATGCAAGAAAATATCTATTAATTACCAAAACCTTTTTTTATAACTTTCAATGTTGACTAGTAGAAAATGAGTGATATATATATATATATATATATATATATTAGAGAGTAAATTAATTAATATTGCCATTTATACCTATGAAAGACATTTATTCAATTGATACTACAAAATTGTGATGGTTTCCCATATGAATACTTACTAATCACTATATTCACAACTGAGTAATGAACAGATCATTGAGTTACATGTCTTATAACCCTTGTCTCACTAATTATGTTCAATAAATCAGTCATCTCATTTACATGAAGAGGAAAACAGATGTCAAGTTTAAATATTGAACAGTATAGCCTATTAAGAAGCAAAGCCAGAATTATGAACCAGTACTCCTGTTTCCAAAATCTACACATATTTCAAAATCGTAAGAAGAAAAACACACTTTTATCACAGATCAGATATGAATGTTTCTCATTCATATAAAATCAACCTGAAGTTGAACTTAGTCAATCTCCATCATACAGGACCTTCATACCCAAGCTCAAACCTAGAAAATAAATTGATTGTCCCTAAAAGAGATTCATTCTCTTAGACAATATTCTTCTATGGCCCTGATCTTGAGATTTGAATCAATGTTACTTGTGTCGTCATAGTAGCCATTATCCTTTAAGTCTTGCTCAAAGTTCCACTTATCTCAATCAACATGTGTATATTAGGTGTATGATGTGTTGTGTTTCCTTGTTCCATATTATTTAGGACCTATCTCAACCACTTCCCAATACTTCCCTATCCTATACAAAAGAAACAATTTTCTAATAATATAACTGTTGAGTCTAAATTCCACTGTCATTCTTCATCTTAACCAGAGTCATAATTATTTTGATAGCTATACTTGTCTGTATGTTTACTGTCTTCCCACAACAATGTATGGATTCCATGAGGACAGAATCTTCTGTAGAGCTTGTTTACCTTATCTTTCTCAGTATCTAGAACAGTACTGTTTAAAAAAAAATGTGGGGCTAGAGAGATGGCTTAGAGTTTAAGGTGTTTGCCAGCAAAGCCAAAGGACCCAGATTCAATTCCACAGTACCCATATAGAGCCAGACATACAAGGTGAGTCATGAATCTGGAGTTCGTTTGCAGTGGGTAGAGGTCCTGGCACACTCTTGCTTGCTCTCTCTCTCTCTCTTCCTCTCTCTTGCTCTCTCAAATAAATAAACAAAAATTAAGAAAAATAAATTATTTAGTTATTTATTTGATGAGAGAGGGAAAGAAAGAGTGAGTGTGTGTTTGAGAGGGCCTTCTGCCACTGCACATGAACTCCAGAAACATGTGCCACTGTGTATACCTTGCATAATGTGGGTACCAGGGAATTATCACATCCTGTCAGGCTTTAGAAAATGAGATCCTTTAACCACTGAGCCATCTCTCCAGCCATAGAACACTAATCTTAAACATAGTATGCATACAATAAAATTAGTTTCACATTTCATTAAACATACAAGATAATGACATGAAGTTTCTGTCATATTATATAAATTGAATCTATGTTACATTTGAAAATTATTCTGTTCCCAAACATAAGGTAGTTGTATCTCCCCCAAATTTCTATGATCTAAGGATTAAAAAAAATACTTAAAGTTTTAATATAATTAGTCAATACCTGTTATTTAGATGATATAAACTATTATTTTTCTATAATGTTACCAATATAACTAAAAATAATACAAATGTTAATTAATGCGAGGATATTAATTTTATTTAATTACTTTGTTTAGAATGGTGTTATGATCAGATTCATAGTTTTTAGATTCATAGGGTTTTTTTTGTTCATTATTTATTTATTTGAGAGTGACAGACAGAGAGAAAGAGGCAGACAGAGAGAGAGAGAGAGAGAGAGAGAGAATGGGTGCACCAGGGCCTCCAGCCACTGCAAACGAACTCCAGATGCATGTGCCCCCTTGTGCATCTGGCTAACGTGGTCCTGGGGAATCAAGCCTAGAACCAGGTTCGTTAGGCTTCACAGGCAAGTGCTTAACCACTAAGCCATCTCTGCAGTCCTAGATTCATAGTTTTTCCAAAAATGTTACTTTTACCTCCAGGACTCATCTTTCAACTCTGCTAAGATTCTGTAATTGAGAACCCCCAAATTATACTCTACTTGTCCTTGCATTCACTGAGATTATAATCATCAATTATTAGTTGTTATAATTACAGTTTTCTTACATTGACTTGCATGGTTTCTTATGTAATGTTATTAATACTGAAATAAGGACATTTTATTCATTGAGAATTATTATTATTATTATTATTTTCATATTTTCTTAGCTGAAAGTTGGAGAATAGAACCATAGTGTGCTGCAGGCACTTGGATTCTTTGTTTTCTTTTCACATTGGGTCTTGTTATATACTCACAATACAGGATGTTCTTCATGAATCTTCTCACTAACATTGCATATTTGAGGAATTATCTTCTGATTTCATTCCTCATCTTTTCCAAATCAAATAGAAGTCATAGTCATGAAGACTATAGCTTCATCAAGTTGATGTGCAATAACTTTCTGAAAAAAATAAAACAATAAGAACTTAAAATCAGTGTAACTTTCATGAGAGGTGAGGCAAGAAGAAATATGTATTAGGAAGGGGAATAAAATGGAAATGATAGTTAAAATTTTATGAAATTTCAGGAGACAAAAAAATATAAAATATCTATTAAATTCAAAATACAAATAGGTTTTAAAATTTTAGCATGGATTAACTTCCTTTGTAGAAATCTATATTATAAAGACTTGTGGGCCAATACTATTAAGGGAAACATTAGTAAACAATAAAAAATAGTAGCACACAGCTGATGTAGGTAATCTACTGCTCACTGATTGGACATGAGACCAGCTCAGCAGGGCTGGATCCATATCTGGCTCTGAGAAACAAGCCAGATTCCCTAGAACAGGAAACCAATAGGCCCCAGAGAGAACCTCCACTGCTCTCTAACTAAGAAGAATGAGTATACACATCAATATATCTTACTAATGACTAGTGTATCCTCTTCTGTTAAAACTGTTCCCACTTCTGGTTTAAGAATCTGTTCTACATCGCAAATGGAGGAGAATACAGGGAAGCACAAGGATACATCAATGCATCTAGAAGAATGTCTACCAGGAGATTAGTCCCCCACCACCACCTCATCTGTCTGGGCACAGAAGTCATGATAAGGGAAAAGGTGACAGGAATATTACTCCCAGGGCTAGCCTGAAAACCAATTCCAGGGAAAGGGCCACAGACACCATGGTCAACTCAAACATCACAGAAAAAAAGAAATACAGAGTCTACAGAGAAAGCAGCACTAAATCATATCTCTATCTTGACTACCAAGGCTTGGGGAGCATCAAGGAAGAGTGGGTGGAAAGATTGTAAAAGCCTCAGGGTAGGTGGGAATAAGCCCAAGACACCATTTATACCCCATCTCTCCAGAGGCTGCCTCTTTGTTCCCACAGTGAATACCAGTAACCCCACCAAAGACTCTCAGCAGAATTGGGGCAGAGAGAAGGGGCCTATATGTGCAACCCTTTTATAGAGAGACTAGAATTTGCAAAAATTTCTTAAATAATCCTGAACATACTTGTCATTTTGTACTACTTAGGTATGTACAGTTGCATTCTCAGGATTGATAATTATAAAACAGATATTGATCAAACCTGAAAAATATGATTCTCTACAAATTTTAGTATCAAACATTTTGCCAAGATTTAATTGCTATGTAAGAATAAATAAAGAATCCATCTCACTCGTTTGCAAAATTACCTTCATCTTTAATAATTCAGTCAAATTATATGTATATTAAAGAACTGCTTTAAAATAAATTTCTTTACGATTTATAATCAGTAAGCATGTGATTTGTAAAATTATATTATATGTTTTACCTGAATTCACATAGTTTTTCTCAGGAAAAATTGGGTCATTAAAGGCAAAAATTTAAGAAGCTTTGTTGTGTATAATTGAATATATTTCCCCATGCTTGTTTTATACATTTACATTTGCAAAGTCCTGTGTGTAATTATAATGTTTTGTTGTTGTCGTTTTAAGGTAGGTTTCACTGTAGCCCAGGCTGACCTGGCATTCACTCTGTAATCCCAAGTTGGCATCAAACTCATGACAATCCTCCTACCTCTGTCTCCCTAGTGCTGGGATTAAAAGTGTGTGGCACCATGCCTGGCCCTAATTATAATCTCTTTTTAAATATTTTTATTATTTTTTATTTACTTGAGTAACAGAAGCAGAGAGAGAGGGGGGGGAGAGAGAGAGAGAGAGAGAGAGAGAGAGAGAGAGAGAGAGAGAATGTGCACACCAGGGCCTCTACCCACTGCAAAGGAACTCCAGATACATGTGCCCCCTTTGGCCCCCTGTGGCTTATCTGGGTCCTGGAGAATCAAACCTGAATCCTTTGGCTTCGCAGGCAAATGCCTTAACTGCTAAGCCATCTCTCCAGCCCCCTAATTATAATCTTATTAAGCTAAACTGAGTTCTATACTACATAGATGTACAAATATGGAAAGAAAGCAGATGTCTCACATCTTTGATGCTATCTGGCTCATTCTCCTTGTCTGAACCGCAAAAGTGATTGCTTTTGTGATTTCTGAAATATGCAATGAACCTATTTTTCATGCTCTGACTAATACAAAAGAAAGTATATTATAGCTACAGTGAATTATGACAAAAATCCTTATAATTTTGTCTTACTTATGTTTCCTAGACTGAACCCACCACTTCTTCAACCACAGATGTGCCTCTCTGTTAGCTATGTAAAGTACAACCACTTTGGAAAGCAATATGGAGAATTCTAAAAAAGCTGAGTATAGAGATACCAACAGACCCAGTATCTACCCTAAAACCTTCAAACCACAGGCTAGAGAGATTTGCTCAACCATGTTTATAGCGGCTCAATTTGTAGTAGCTAATAGCTGGAATCAACCCAGATGTCCATCACTAGAAGAATGAATAACTAAGATGTGATATATCTACACAATGGAATTCCATATAGCAGTAAGAAAAAATGACACAATGAAGTTTGAGGAAAAATGGTTGAACCTGGAACAGATCATTCTGTTTGAACTTACCCAATCACAGAAAAAATATCTCCACATAGTCTCACTCATCTACAGCACCTAACCTGAATCTACCCAAGATACCATACATACCAAGCAACCATCTTCTGGACTAGACACTAGGATGGAAGGGGAGGGAGGGGAGAGCATCAAAGGGGTGGGAAACACAAATCTAGACCAAAATGGCAATGGTACCATAATTTTCTACTTACTAAAAGACAGACAAAATGGCTGATCCTTCACCAGGCCCTTACAGGGAACACATGAACCACAAGACACTGGAGAGGGTAGGATCAAGACTAACCTTAATCTTCTACATCTTTCCTCCCTCCTTCTCCCCCCCCCCCCCCCTCTTCTCTCTAACTCTTGTATATTAGTTATCTTTTTCCTGATTTTCTTAGTGGGCACCGACCTGTAACTCCCAGAACCAGCATGGGGCTATCATCCACAATGAGCTTTTGATCAGAGAGACCTACAAGGTTTCCTAAAAGACAGACAGATTTCTGTCAGAGTGCTTGATGACCCACCAAAGGTCAGTGGTAAGACCCTACTGCTGAAGACACCTTATGTGGTTGACATGCAAATTGGAATGGCATGGCTGGAAGTTGGAAGAGAGAGTCACTCCCCAGACAGCGTGTCTGGTGCCAGAAGGTGCTACATGGGCGACTGGGGGAAAATGACCAATATCTGTCGAAACAATGCATGGTCTAACCTACTTAGCAGCAAATAACTTGTTGTGATGCCCACACAAGCGCAGTGGTGGCACACAACCATGGTGGGGAACCAACTGCTCTCAATTCAGCTAACTGATCCCCTCACTGGTATGGGACCCATAGCTGGAGCTGGGAAACAAGTCAGAACCATATCCAAACATAAGCGCACTCTCCAATATCAAGCTACCATCAACTGTGGGCTACAAGTGGGCCTACGCCTATTAAATTCTCTATAAAAAAAGTAAGGGTTATCTCATTTGTCCTGGTGCTAACTTACTCCTCGTTGGAGAATCTGCTTCTCTTTTTCAGATAGATGTAGATCCTAAGGAGAGAGCCACCCTATCATATTTCAAAAGGCCCCAGCTGCAACTAAGAAAAATTGGCGAAACAAGCAAGGGTGCTATTTTCCTGATGAACTGGATACCAGCACTAGAGGGAAGGAGATCAACACAGAGAAAAATCAACTCCTACCAAATCAGAGAGCCAGAGCCTCAGAGGGCCCCAACACCTCATCACTGAAGCAGACCTAAAATGAATCCAACATGGCTCAGGGAAATTTTGCGGAAGAGGGGGCGGAAAGAATGTCAGAGCCACATGTTGGGTCATGATATGCAGAGACATTTATCTTACCCATAACTGTGGGCTAACTCCACAATGCATGACCCATATACCTCAACAAGGAGGGGCCAAGGGGAGGGGGTAGGTCACGGATGAGCCTAATAATGGTACCAAACTGACTGTATTTCCTGAATACAAAAGTAACTAATAAAAAAAAAAAAAGAAAATGGGAGAAAACATGACAAAAAAAAAAGAATATCCTAATTCCAAGGATATGCCAAGTCACATATGATGGTTATTTAGGTAAAGGGTGTAAACGAGCAGAGACCAAACGAATATCTCTATAGATATAGAGATCTAGAGATATGCTTCTTTTCACATTCCTCCTTAATTATTATTATGACTCCTTTTTGTATATCCAAGTTGTACATGTTTGTTCAATCATTTAGCAAGGTAGAATATATTATGCCTTCCTTTGCTTCAGGAGAGAGTATATATACATTTTACATTTCTATAATTTGTTAACTATGACTAGATCTGCAGTGTATTTTTTCTAAGTTTCTTAGGACTGGATCATGTAGTTGTTCTTTACATATAGGTTGATCACAGAGCAGAATGAGAGTTAAATGAAGATTATAATATCCATCTTCCAAAGTGGAGTTCATGGTCTTTCTGTGAAATATTTCCTTGGAAAAAATTGATAAAGATTTTTATTTACTAAAAACTTCTGATTTACTCTGCAAACAGTAGCATTTCCATGAGTTTAACACATGACACTTTAGTGATTAATGTCATAGTGTTCTGAAATAAGATCTGTTTAAAGCAGCTAAAATAGTATTCAGAAGTAGTGAAATGACAGGTCTGTTTCCTACAGTTCTAATTATCACCAATTGCTTTAACTCAGATCTAATTGTAAACCACATAATCTATCTCTAGATAAATTGATAGGTAGATGTATTAAAAGGCATACATTGTTTAAATATGTATATATAATATATACATACATATTATATATTCATACAATTTTATCACTGTCTTCTAGAAATTTCATTTTTCCATAGTATTTTAAGTATCAGTGAAGTTTCCTCCTATGGCTATTGTATTCTTAACTAAAAAGAATGTTGCAGAAATATAAAGTAGTGATGATTATGAGGTTGTAACTTTATACTTACATTTCTATTTCTCCCAGTTCTTACAGTTACTAATGTGTTTTTTCTTGCTATTGTTTTCTTTCAATGTAAATATAGTTACATAATATCAGACTTTTGACGGATAAAAAATTATTCAACTGACTTCCCCAGTGATTCATTCAGGTTGTTGCTTTATTAATAACTTATTATTTTCATTGAAAATCTTTGTTTCATGGTCTCTGTGTACCAAAGACTGTATTTAGCTATTTGATGGCATTCTAGTTATTTCTACTTGGGAGCAATTACCAATAAAACTGTTAAAATATGTGTGTAAAACATTTTTATTATCACATTTTCATTTTTATGGAATGAAATCTAGAAAGGGAAATTTCTAGGTTATATAACAAAGATATATTTATTTTTATAGTAACTCACTGCAATTTTCCAAAAGTGGCTGTGCCATTTGATTTTCCCATAAACATTAGGTGAGAAATCCAATTTATTCATATCCCTCATAGCACTTAGTGTGGTCATTTTTTTGTTGTTGTTGTTCTAAAAGGTGTGTTGTGATATCTTTCAATTGTGGTCTTTAAATTTGATTCCTTAATGACTAATATTGTTAAAAACATCTTATTGTGTTAATATGCTATATATTTGTGCTTCTCTATATAACTGCTTTTCATGTATTTCTCCACTTTCTAATTGGAGAGCTTGACCTTTGCACCATCTTAACTGTGATTGTGAGTGCATAAATAATGCTGGTGATGGAGTTATATAGTACTAAGTACTCAGGCATATTCATGCATACAAACATGCACAAGTAAACCCAGGGAAATCCGAATAAGATCACTGGATTATACCATGTTCACAATTGTGGTTTTAATATCATACTTCTTTTCTGAAATATTACTACTAAGTTGGTAAAATAAACTATTGTCACTTTGTATTATTTCCACCATGTATATCTGTGTCTCTAAAACATTTGCACTAAAAATATATATTTCACTATTAAGCTACTGTTTTCAGTTACTTTCTAATTGATGGGGTAAAAATGCTCAATTATAAGCAACCTGGGGAAGGAAATGGCTTATCTAGGCTCAAGTTCCAAAGGGTAGAGGAAGTATGGCAATACCAGGAAGCTACACCTAACCCTGTCAGCAGGGAAGAAGTAGAGGTCAACGAATGTCAGTACTGACCTGATTATTTTCTTTTTATGAATCCATTGTACTAGCCCATGGACACAGCTGCCTACAGCTAGGGTTAGTCTTCCCACCTCAGCTAACCTAACCTAGAAAATCCCACACAGGCATGACCAGAGATTTGTTTCCATGAATTCCAAATCCTGTCACATTGACAACCATAGATTAACCATCAAAGCCGCAAAGAGTTTACAACTGTGTCCACAATCAAACTGGAAAAAAAATATATTCACTGATTTAATGTACATCAAAGATTCATTACTGGGATGAAGATCAAATAGACATATACAGAATATAAGTGTTCTTAAATACCAATGTGTATAAAATTAAAACTACCTTAAAATTAAAATTATTTTCGTTACACTTTTCTTCTGTCCTTTACTTGTATGCCAGGAAGTAAGGTTAACAATGTTAAATTTCTACTTGATTCTTTGGAAAACAAGTGATTAATTTTGTTCTACCCAACTATTAGGCTACCATAGACTCATTTATTTTGCTTCTTGTATATGACAGTAGGTTATATATGAAGACAGTGTAAACCCAATAGGAGGCTTATATCTATTTAGTTTGATTTGTGATGCATACACTTATGCCAGTGTACACTGTGTGACAAAACATTTGACAACAGCAACTTAAGGAAGAAGGGATTTATTTGAGCTCATGTTTTCTGGGTACAATCATTATGATAGTGGCGATCAGGTAGCAGGTATTAAAGACAGCTATCATTGCATCCACAGCCAAGAAACAGAAAGATATAGATACTGGTGCTCATATTACTTTCTCCATTTTCCATTTTACTGAAAATGGGACCCCAATGCATAGATTCACCAACTAATGCACTCTCAGTTTCATCTGCATGAAAGTGAGCCTACATTTTTCATACAGTTTATGACTGCTTGATTGGAAGAAATAAACACAAAAATACAGGAGTCAAGCTGGAACTAAGCTAGCTGTGCTACTCACAAATGTCTTAGAAAGAAAGTTTAAGAAAAATTTTAATCTTAAGTATGATATGTGTGAAAATCACTAGATGCTATATATTAATCCTTATGCATATGATTCTGACAGCTCATGAGTCAGTGTGGGTCATATTCCTTAGTTAAATGTCTTTAGAAACACTCTCATATTCATGTCCAGAGGTGTGTTTCCTCAGTGATGCTAAACCTTGCAAAATTAACAATGGAGGTTAACCATCTCAGGAAGGATAACATCTTGTATAAACTATAAAAAATAATACTAAGCCATCTAAAGCAGGGTAATTTTGGTGGATAAATACTACTGTACATACTAGTGCAAATATATAAAGCTGATGTTCTCATGAGTGATTCAAAGATCATCAGTGAGTTTTCTAGTGCTTTCTATAAACTGTGAGGAATTGAACACAGATTGAAAATTGCTGGAAATTGAATAAATGATGTAGAAACTACAGAAGGTGTTAAGGATAGTTTGGTTCTTCTTTTGGTTTTAATTATTTGCAAGCAGAGAGCTAAGAGAGACAGAGAATGGGCATGCCAGTGTCTTTAGACACTTCAATCAAACTCCAGATGCATTTGCCACTTTCTGCATGTGGCTTTACACAGTTTTACTGGGTAATCAAATCTGGGTCCTTAGGCTTTTAAGGCAAATGCCTTAACCACTAAGCAATCTTGCCAGCCCTATTTTGATGCTTTATACAAGGGATTACGATAGACTATTAAGGAAAGAAAAAAGAGGGGGTTTCTTGTCAAGGTAGACCTACTGTTCATATATTTAAATGCTCGATATGCAGAGACATTTAGCTTACCCATAACTGTGGGCTAACTCCACAATGCATGACCCATATACCTCAATAAGGAGGGGCCAAGGGGAGGGGGTAGGTCATGGATGAGCCCAATAATGGTACCAAACTGACTGTATTTACTGAATACAAAACTAACTAATAAAGACAAATATATATATATATATATATATATATATATATATATATATATATATATATAATTATGAGAAAAAAATACCAGTAAAGTAGTGATTGCTTCGGCAGCACATGTAAAAAATACTGGCAAAGTTAACAATAAATATAAATTAAAGGAAATGAAATTATGTAGTCTCAAGCAAGAAAATAATTCTAGACCATAATATGAACAAAATGCTGAAACTAGCAGAGGATGAATCTATGAGACACTGAATCTATGTGCCTGCTGAGATTAAGCAGTGAATAAATATAGAAAGGTTTTGGATTTATTTGGAGTTATTGGGTAATAGGGCTCCAAAGCACCTCAGGCAATATTGAGGATCAAATACTTGTGAAGAGAACAAAACCAGAGGCAGGCTGATCTGTTAATAGGGCCAGAAAAATGCACAGGCCAACTATTTAAGATGTACACACAATTCAGGGTTAGTTGGAGGAAATGAACATAGCTAAAAGAATAGAGGCTAGAAGATGACTCAGTGGGTAAGGGACATGCTGTGCAAGTGTGGAGAATGGAACTTAGATCCCCCATAACCACATAAAAACATGGCATGGGGGCACTTACATGAAACCCCAGTAATGGGGAACAGAGACAGGTGGAGCCTAGGGCTTGCTGGACAGTCAGGATCAGCAAAGCTGCAAGCACCAGGTTCAATGAGAGACTGTCTCAAAACCAGTGGCAAATCAACTGATGACATCCTTATCTCAAACTCTGACCCCCCCCCATAAAGTATCTGCACAAATACACACACACACTACACACATACACAGAGGGACAGAGACAAATAAGGCAAAGCAGAACTCAGCTAGCTCCATTATCCATAAGTGTGTCAGAAAGGATGATAAAAAACAATTTAAATCTAAATATGGAATGCGTGGGCATGAACAGATGCCATGTGATGATTCTCATGCAGATGGTACTCAAAATAAAAAAATTTGGTATAAATCTCAGAAACAATCACTTGAATTGAAAGCCAACGTCTAAGAAATATGAGGACATAGGTATTTTCACAGCAAAAAAATGCAAATGTGAAATTGATGTTAAAATGCATTGACTATTTCTTCACATAAATTTAACATTAATATCTATTAAAATGATGTAGTGGGGGTCTAGAGAGATTGCTCAGTAGTTAAGCCATTACCCACAAAGCCTAAGGACTGGGGTTTGATTCCTTAGTACCCACGTAAAGCCAGATGCAAAAGGTGGCACATGTGTCTGGAGTTTGTTTGCAGTGGCTAGAGGAGAATCCATTTTTTCCTCTCTCTTGTAAATAAATAAAATATTTAAAAAATAATGCGGTAGACAGCTAAAGAAACAAATGATAATTATGGAGATTCAAAAAATTCAATAGGAGAAAAGCAAATATCCAAATTAAAAATTGAAAAATGGGCTGGAGAGACGGCTTAGCAGTTGAGGACTTAAGCTTAAGAACTCATGTTTGAATCTCTAGGTCCCACATATCCAGGTGCACGTATACAAAGCATGCAGTGTTGCACATGCACACAAAGGGGCATAGGCACCTGGAGTTTGTTCACACTCTTCAATGCCCTGGCATGTCCGTTCTCTCTCTTTGTGTCCCCTCCCTGACTCTCTCTTTCTCTGCCTCTCTCTCAAAAAATAAAAAATAAAAAATAAACACGAAAAAGATTCTAAACAGACTTATCACAAGACAGATAGATCAGAGGAAGTCCAACAGTCATATGAAAAAGTTACTCAAAATAACCGTGCCCATTCTCTCTCTCTCTCTCTCTCTCTGTCTCTCTCTCTCTCTCTCTCTCTCTCCTCTTTTCTGTCAAATGAAGCAGAGCTAAAATGAACCCAAAATGGCTCAGGGAAATTTGTGGAAGAGTGGGTGGAAAGGATATCAGAGCCACACATTAGGTAATGATACACAGAGACATTGCCTCCTACCCATAAGTGATGGCTAACCCCACAATGCACTACCCATATTCCCCAACAAGGAGGGTCCCTGCGGAGGGGTAGGACAGGGAGGAGGCTAACAATGGTAATAACTTGACTTTATAACACTGAGTACAAAACTAATAAAAATAAATGAATAAATTTTTAAAAATATATTGTAACCTAAGGGTCTATACCTTGAGAGTTCATATTTTCTAATTAAATAAGTTTTAAAGGTAATCTATAGTGCAGTTAGCTGTATTCTAAGATATCCCTGCCCTGAGACTCACTAGTGCATTCTGATGGGAATATTGCTCAATTGAATGTGTTCATATGACAATATTCTCAGTTAAACTATAAATGGGTAAACATACAGTAAGTCTGGTTAAGGAGTATGCTGGCATATGAACATGGAGTATTGGTTGGTTAGGATGCCTAATCGTCTGTCCTGCTATCATTTATTACTTTAGCCCACACTACCTTATTAACTTTCGTATTCCTATAATACATCACATGTAGATGAATGTTTGATGGAAGAGTCAGAAAAAGTGGGACAAGTAAGGTCCTAGATAGTGATAGGAATATTGATATGATTTAGGGATTTAGGGGATTTCTTCCTTTCTAGTTTTACCAACTATTTCTGTTTCTTACAGACTGATATCCTTCCTGCCTATTCAACCTCATCTGTATCACAGCCTTCTTACTGCTATTTACCATAAAACAATATTTGCACTCCTTATGCAAAAATGTGCTTAGACAATAAGGGGAGTATGAAGTGAAATTCTGAGAAAAGATCCACAGCTATGGTAAGCATATGTAAGCATGACTGATTGGAATTTCATGATTTGGGAAATTTGGTTTGTTGTAAGCCCAGAGCTAAATTATGTCAGTCTACCTTTAGTCCCATTGAAAAACCATCCAGTGTTCACTGCTGTGTCTGAACCAACCTTAGTCAACTTTCTCTTAAAACTTTTGGAATGTGTTACCTTAACAGGCCACTCACTTCTGCCAATGTATAAGCTAAGAATATCATCAGATAATAAAAGAGATCTATAGCAGAATTCCCCCACTTTGTTGTAACCCACCTATTATTTTCTGAAATTCCTAATAATAATTTTGGAAAATGCCACAATTTCTGACTTTCTTCATTTCTGCAACTATTAAAGTTCATGTAGCCACTTCCATGATGGAGCATACTATTTGAGATAACCTGAATCTATGTTCCCAGGCCATGTTCATGTATCTTTAGCTAAGAACGAACCTTATCTCATTCCCTTTGAGGAGAATCTATCCTTTATGCTGACAACATCTAATGGAGTTTTAGGGAAGGATGTTATTTCTTTCCAATTTATAATTACGCATTAAAATATAAAGTTAGTCCAAAGAATATGATAATAGGTACAATTCTTTTGTGCTTTTTAATGAAGAAAGGTGCCTTTGAGCCTACTTGTGGGATTACATTTTTAAAGACTCAAAAGAGTTTCAGATTATAGGAATGTTCTTATCTGCCATATAAATTGCCTTCACTCACTATCTCCAAAAGAAAATGTCCATTAGTGAGAATGGCCAGTTTTCCACGAATCAGGACTATTATGTTTTAGCAGCTAAATTCAGGTCCTGGAAAGTATCACAAGTAGTATATTCCAGGAGAAAGAAATGGAAGATTTTATTATTTTTTATATTTTATTATTTTTTAACACAATCTGTTTATAGATGAGCTCATACCTATCTTTCTGTTATACAACCAAGCTTTAGGTTGATGATCATTTCCATGGTTCATCTACCTCTCATTGTTAGTTCTATGATAACACATAAATTCAATTCTGTTCACTTATATTAATAATGGCTAAAAGCTTTCCATTTCTATTTGCTTTATTTCAATGTATACAGGAAATGTTGCAAAGAGATAAAAAACTAAATATAAAATATTAAGTAAAACAAACATATTTATATTTGTTGATATGTCAAGTATATTAAAACTCTAAAATTTTAAGTTGACCGAAGCATATGTTAATTTGATGTTTTTATTGTACATATTAACTAAAGATTCATATTTAAGGTGCTTTTATAAACACAAACTTTGTAAAGCTGATTTATTTTGTTGAGAGAGAAATTGCTTAAAATGTATTTATACAAACTCTACCAATAAATACTAATTATAATATTCTTTATTCTTTTATTAAATTAGAACAAATAGTATTTCTGAGGCTCAATATTGCTAGCTTTTATTTAGCTTGGTATAAACACTTGCAAGTGATATAATTAAAATAATGTATATGAAAGTATTTTATAACTAAATGAATGTCATGTACTGTACATATTAGTTTTGTTTCCCTGCCTCTAAAAGTACATTTTATGTCTTGTTCTTCACCTAATCAAGTCTCAATTTCCAAATAAATAAAGATTTATTTGGAAGTATATGTTGATTTGATTTGTGATTGATCTCAACTATAACTATTTCATCTTGACAACTCAGACTTCTCCCTTACACTGTATTTAACTTTTACAGGCATTATCTTCACTGACATAAAGGAACCCCTTTTGGCATGAAAGATGATGCTTCATTGATTTTTCTTTAGTACAAAAAAGGAAATTATGGTTGTGACCTTCTTCTCTTTTAATAAGACTATGACAGTGAAAGTCATAAAAATAAATCTCCTATTTCCTATTCTGTTGTTCATAAGATGGTAAATTCCATAGTATTAGGTAGGTAACTAGAAATTTTCAAACATGAAGGACATTGAGGATGAATGTATCCTCATAATTAGTAGCTTTAAAAAAAAAAGCAGGGACTAGAACTTCAGTAATCTAATTTAGTCAGAAGAAGGGGACCTCAGTCCTAACTGATCCTTGGAAGAGGCCTGACATCTTGAACTACACAGAGACCAGTAATAGGTAACTATCAATACCCGGTTCCCAGAGCCCTACAACTCACAAGATCACTCTTTAGCAGAAGGTTTTCCTATAAAGCACAAGACCATACCATTGCCCCTCCTGTATGTGCCAACCAAATGGGCTTGTCAATCATCTGAACAAGAAAATGTACTTCATAAATGTGTCTGTATTAGACATTTTAGAAATAATATTAAATCTGCCTAAAAGGTAAATTTGTATCATCTTTTCTTTATCTCTTGCATATTCTTACCCTATGAGAATATTTTGCTCTGCAATGGCCCTTGTCCAGTCTCATCCCTTAATGGGCTGCATTTTACTCTGTAATAAATTCTGCTTTCATCTACATTACATTAGGTGTATTTTGTTTGAATTTCTTCTATGAAGGTCACAGGAATGAGGGAGAGGAGGGGAAGCCAGAGCAAAAGCGTAATGACCATAGTCTTCATCATTGAATTGCCCAAGTAAGTATATTGAGACATTTAGAAGATAGCTCTTCTTTCTGATCATCTCTGATTTTTGGCTTTAATTAATCTGTTTTGTATACTGTACTGCAAGAAGTATATAAAGAACCTTAATAATATCAAAATCCTCCATCTTTTTTAGTAACTGAGTGAAAAACAGTGATTCACAAAGATTTCAGACTGTCCTGTTTGAACCTAATAAAGGTAAAATAGCAAGTTATTAAACAGCAAGAGATAATATATACGTAAGATCTTATCAATCACCTGGTAATATGATGGTGTAGACCTAGCAATACATATATGTCATGGAAATTATTCATATGAAGTTGGCTTTGAGCAGATGTAAAGGAAGAAGTAAATTGCTTTAAGAGGAAGCTCAAAATTCCATGTCATCTATCTCAGATATCCTGATATTTCTTCCTCACTTCATGCCTGTGCTTTTATAAGTGGTCCCTTTTTTGATAAAAGAAACTAGAGTGGCCCTGTGGAGGGGTTTTAAAAGTGAATGTATGTCCCTCATAGTATGAGGTATTTTTTAAATTTTTTTGATTTTTTTAATAAAAAACGTTGCACACATAGGTTTGTGGTTTGAGTGGCCACAGTGTCTGTCACCATTTCCCAAGAACTGGTTTTCAGGCTAGCCATGAATTCATGATACCACTTCCCCTATAATCACTTCTGGGCCCCAGCAGATGAGGTAGAGGTGACCCATCACCTGATATTTAGTCAACTCTCTCTTCTTGATGTATTGATATATCCTTTTTTCTCCCCATATCCTCCTCATTCTGTAAAATAGGACAGATTCTCCAAGCAAAAGTGAGAATGGTTTAAATACAAAGGGATAAGCTTAATCATTAGCAAGATATATTGATGTATATATCCATTCTTCTTAGTTAGAGAGCAGTAGAGGTTCTCTGTGGAGGCTATTGGTTTTTTATTGTAGTAAATATGGCTTGGTTCCGAGAGATATGAGTTCACCCCTACTGAGTGGGTCTCAATCATAAGCAATTGATTACCTACATTGGTTGTGTGCCACTACTGCACAAGTGTATACTTCTTACTTGGCTGGTTGATTCTTGCTTAATCAATCTGTTAGCAATCATTATTCTCTAGCTGCTCTCATAGCACTTTTCATCAGCTGGGAAGAAACTTGATTGCCTCTCAGCTGCAGCATGGTCACTGCTTTTGGCTGCAGGCTGTGGTGCCTTCAGAAATAGGGACTTATCTTCTAGCTCTTGCAGATAACTGTTTTTGCAATAACCTGAATTTGGGTCCTCATAAGTCCTGAATAACAACTCACTGTCACTGGGGAGTAGTGAACACATTCTGATCCTGGGAATTACCAGCCATCACCCATGGTGTTAGGGTAATGCTTTCTCCACTTTTTATGGAGTGCTTCTGTTTAGGACCTCATCCCCCTTATTGAGGTTAATGACTTGGACAATGGAATCCCAGAAGAAGGTTTCTATGGGATTGATTCATGTTGCCATTAATTATCCCCTACCCTGTGTACCTCTTTCTGTAACCCCTAGACCTTTCCATAACTTTTTTCCTTTCTTTTTGCTGATCATTAACTTGTTGCCCAGTAGCCCTTCCTCCCTTGCCTTTTTATTTCCCCCTTTTCCTATTTTAATTCTACTGTCATGTCTATATTATAGATACTTAATATGGCTTGATTAAGTAATTTGTGTATCAAAAGGCCTGGCTGGAGTAGGTTCACTGGGGATGGATCTTGAGTCCAGCTCAAAGGTGTGAAAGGAGCAATTTGAGGTGCTGGTTGTTCACTTTTGGTGCTTACTGGCTTTTGATTACGTCTCTTGGTTTGGATCCATGGAAGTGAGCCAGCTTCTTCCGACAATGATGGTATTTCCCCTGGATCTGTAAGCTTGAAACAAACCCTGTTCTACCATAACCTACTCCTGGTTGGATGCATGTTCCAGCAATGAGGAGCTAACTGTAACACCCTGCTTCAGAGACAATTGACACATGTTGTCATGAGTTAGAAGAGAACTTCTGTGTTTAAAACTCTTTCAGGAATAGTCCTGGATACAGTGAAAAACTAAAGACTATTGGTTTTTGAAAGAAGAGATCTAACATATGGGTACATCCTCAACTATAGAGACTGGGGAAAGGCTGGTTTGATAAAAAAATAACTGAAAATTAAAAGATTATAACATTAATATTAAAAAGCAAGAATAAGGAGTCAGGCAAAACTATAGCATCTGAAAAAGTTATATTTCCTTTCGTTTCCTGTAAATGATCAACAGACATTATCTATCAATGCATTCCTCATATACAGACACATGGGAAAACTTACTTTGTACTGGTCAATATGATTGAACATGCTGTTATAGTTACCTTCTTATTGCTGGGACAAAACACTTGACCCAAAGCAGCTGATGGACTTAAAGTTGCTTATTTTGGCTTACAGTCTCAAAGAGAAGTTCCGTGGTGGCAAAGGAAATGATGGCATGAGCAGAGGCTGAAAATCTCTGTCACAGCAAATGGAACGCCACAACATGAGAGTGAGCAGAACAATGGCAAGCAGAAGGTCCTAAGACACCCATAAGCCCATCCCCTAACTATACATCTCCTCCATCCAGTGAGACTCCAATTCCCAAATTGCCACCAGCACCTTACATTCAGAACATATATATTTAAGGGGCATACCTAATTCAAACCACTACAATGAGTAAGTCCTATATATAACAATTCAGCTTACATTCAGAATTGATGATTTGCACAGAGTTCAGTGTTTTGAATTGAGTATGCTGGTTAGTAACCAAGCAGTGGAAAAGAGGTCAATATCTCCACAATCAGTCCCTAGTATCTATTTTGGGATTTTTTTTTACCTTTCATTTCCTATTATTTACCAAGCAATGGTTCCTGCTTTCGGGGATATTGTGTTAACTGTTCTAAGTGAGAACTATTAAACTATTATAAAGTATCTACTGTCTTGAAATTGTATGTGCTAGCTTGTCATTCACCATTCAGAAACTGGGAAACTGAAGCAAAATCAGCTCTTACTCTAGCAGTAATGTATGCTAATTGTTTCAAGGATGGTATAAGAAGATAACTTGGTGCTTCGTTACTCAATATTATATAAAAGTAGCTAATTGCATTCACCATATCCACAGGAACATGGCAGCTATATGGATAAGTCACACTGGTTTTCTTCTAAACATACAACCAAAAACAGCTAAAGGTAAAGGAAATCTTACATACGTGGAGAAGAGAAAGATGGATATACACAGAAAACATTGGCATCTCTGTTTTCTTTAGCACTTTCTTTACCACTTTTTGTTTTCACTTGTGGCAACTTTAAAGGGCTGGATATATACTCTCCTGTAAGTCAGGAAATTCTTCTTCCTAGATAACCCAACTGTAGAAGAATGACACAAAGAATGGTCATAAATCACTTAAATTATACACCATCCAAAATAGATGCAACCTCATTTTCATAGTGTTAGGCCTTGCTAGCTTCAGTCTGGAGGTGGTTGAAGCTTATATTACTGCAGCAGCTGCCACCGTCACATTTCAATAATCTCACACTTGTAAGGGTAGTTACAAGTAGAGATAGTTGTACTAGCACATTCTAGATACTTATAACCCTCCTGTGATGACTAATTTTTTAACATTTAATTTTAATTAATTTATTTATTTGATAGAGAAAGAGGGAGAGAGAGAGAGAGAGAGAGAGAGAATGGGCATGCCAGGGTCTCTAGCCACTTCAGATGAACTCCAGACATGTGTGCCCCCTTGTGCATCTGGTTAACATGGGTCCTGGTTATTGAACCTGGGTCCTTTGGCTTTGGAGGCAAATGCTTTAACTGCTAAGCCATCCCTCCAGGCCATGATGACTAATTTTTGATGATCAGCTTCATAATGAACATCATCATGGAAATAAATAGCTAGAAATGTCTGTGAGGGATTTTCTACTTTAGATTAATTAAAGTAGAAGGACCCACACTAATTGTGTGTAGTAGTATTCCCCAGGCTCGGATCTCAGACTGAATAGATGGTGAGCTGAGCATCAGCATGCACTGATCTCCACCTCCTCTTGTGGATGCAAACAGATACTTCATACTGCTACTGCTCTGCTTCCCCCACCAGGATGCACTATAACCTATGATGTAAAGCTGAAATAAATGTTTCTTTTTTCTAAACTGCTTCTAGTCAAGTATTTGATAAGTAACAAGTAAAGAAACTAGCACTTGTTTGGTAGCCATAAAACGCTAGATCAGAAACCAGGTTACATATTCTACAC
Organism: Dipus sagitta; assembly: GCA_036346955.1. Taxonomy (NCBI): domain Eukaryota; kingdom Metazoa; phylum Chordata; class Mammalia; order Rodentia; family Dipodidae; genus Dipus; species Dipus sagitta. The sequence goes on from CM070777.1 coordinate 69,030,727, forward strand.
AAAAGAACAGCGAATGACTTGTGAACAGGATCCTAAACATGGAGGATGGAGAAGTTCTGTATCTTTTAATTTTTCTTTCATTCCTGTAGCACAAAAGCATGGGATCTTTTGTCTCTGTTCATGAAACTTTGACAAGGGCCATTGAAATATGACATTATTTTGTACTTTCATATACCTCATAATACTCTTCCATAATGACTGTTTCAGATCATGAATTTGAATGAGAAATTGTGGAACACAAAAAACTAAAACAGTCTGTGGTCATTTTATAGATGGTAGAATTTCATTTACAGTGTTAGGATATATCATCAACAAAACATTGGTGAATGTTTTCCTCTTGAATTTTTAGCTTCTTTTGTTGTCAAAACTTAACCTCTAAACTTCTGTCACTTGGAAGCTAAAATTTTCTAACATAAGGGGAAAAATCCTGCATTTTCTAATTACCATCATTTGTCAAGCATTATCTAAATTTTACTTAATAGTGGTGATAATTTTATTGGATAAAGTGGTAATCAGCCAAATTTCTACGTGGTGAAGAAGAAAAATGTTTTATAGTCATAAGAGTTTATGTAGCTGTTTCTCAGATAAATCTATTATACATCTTATTAACAACATAGAATTAGAACCAGCTCTTTAAAGTTATTATGAGCTTATGAAATATAGATTAGAATTTGATAAGTTGCAATAGAATAATAGGACTGTTCTTTGAATTGAGAAACAGAAATGACAATTTCTTTTACTTCACAGCCAGTGGATTTCCCTATTGATGTAACACTGTGTTCAGCTATCATCAATTGTGAGTTCCAATCCATGAAGAAATCAAGACATTCATTGTCCATTGATGGAGTATTTCGTGTCAGACTCTGGTCCCTTAAAAATGTCTCTCACTTTTTCTAACCTACCATTCGGTAACTTTCAGTAACTATAATCATGTGTTCATTTCTTTCATAGCCTTAAAGAAGAAAATTCTCCTAATTATTTTCTGGTTTAAGCTATCTTCCCTTTCCCTACTTTCACACTGAATTAAAAAAAAAAAAAACTATCTTGCTTATAAAATACAGTACTATTTTGTATATTTTTGTAAGGCCAAAAGGGTACTGTTTTGTATGTTTTTATAAGACCAAAAGGGTAGCTACATTTTATCAAGCAGAGATATAATCTCCTTGACACAACAAAACAGAGCTAACTTTGCTTACTATTATTAGTTATTAATTTAATCCATATTTCTTTTTTAATGCTATGCTCATCTTTTTGAAATATTGGTTATCTCTACAAGAAGTAATTTATTAATCCTAAGTTTAAAAAACATTCAGAGGTACCATAAAAAGTAGAGAATCATTTCTGCAGCAGAATTTCAAGATGAGTTGGGTGTGACTTATAAGGAATGTGAGGGAGAATGACTCCCTTGGACAGCTACAATTAGCTTTCCACTCTTCCTCTATATGAGTCTCATCTTGTAAAGCTGGAGATGCGACTTTACCTATTATGACAGGATGGAGATGCTGAAAAGGGCACAGCTTCACAAAGGATTTGAATATGACATCTTGCCACTGTCATTTCCCAATCTCAGTCTTTAGAGCTGGTTCACATTCCACTTTCTGCCATTATGATAAGTAACTTTCTTTTCAAAATAAACATTTTAATAGCTTCATAATACCTTTCTTGAATATGATCTTATGTATATTCAATGAATTGCATACCAAGACATATCTTCATGAAATCACCTTCTCACAGAGAAATTTCAAGTTTTACTTTATTTTACCCACGATATTATCAGCTCCTATTCTCACTTTTCCTGTAGTTCTATTTGAAATTCTCAACTTTTTGTCTTTAGTCCTTTCTGTTCATGTTTTTATTTTATTCCTATTAACAGCTAACTTCCTATACTTGTCTACAGATTATTCTGTGTTGGGTTGAGAAAGCCTGCAGCATGCATTTTGGATAACAAACAACAACTAAATTCAATAGGTGTGTTTGAAGGGATGGATATACAAGTGAAAACTGCATATTGAATAGAATTTGGTCAAAATACTGAATTATTTCACTGAAACTACAGCACAATCCTGAGAGATTAATGAGGATACGGTTCAATATTTTAAAGTATTTGTCTCTAATTTTTAGATATTATAAATGTTGTTTCACTTATGTATACTTCCTTCTTCAGAAGACATATTAAGAGTCATCTCCAGACTCACCACAGATCACAACTCAGTCTAAACATCTCCATTACTGTACCCACTCTCACTGCTGCACAATTTTACATATTTAAATAAATACAAATAGCTTGTTTTCAACATCTACGAAAGTATCAAAGTAGAATTCACCATCTATTCTTGTCCAGATATACACCCTGTACTATTCCTATCACTTAATGTTTCTAACATTTTGACCTTTATTCAAATTCTAAAACTTTACAATAGAATGTAATATTATCGTCAAACTGCAAATATATTTTCTTAACTATTTACTCCCCTCAGCCCTTGAGTCCTGATGCACTTTCTTAATGTAAGCATATTTCTATCAATATTTATATTTTCAGAGAAGTCATAAGTAATTTGTACCTATGTGACTCCCTTTCTACTTAATTGTTTAATGACATAAAACAAACATGTTATAGCTGACTAACTTCAAAGGAAGACCATCTAACTGGACTAGCTGTGCTAGCCCATTTTGATATGTCTGGATACAGAAGGTGTTGTGCTTTCTTGGTCAGTACTATGCTAGTCACATGTCATCTTCAAAAGAGCAATAAAGGTATTCAAGAAGAAAGTGAAAATGTGCTGATCTAAGTTTAGAAAATCTTTCCCTGTATCATATTTGAATGGGAATTATCTACAAGTTTTGTTGTAGTGCTTGCTTGGCTCATTGTGTATTTTAAATGCATAAGTAGTTTATCATGCAACAGAAAAGGGGTGGGTTTAAGAAATTAAAGTGATTATACTGAAAACAAAAAGAATTTCCACATTGCTAGCAATTTTCTTACTATTGCTACTATTTAATTATTTTCTTTTTATGCTTATATATTCATTTACTATGTAGATTGTTATTCTATGGATTACTAAAAATAAATTATGCATTCTTATTTTTTAAGACATTCTCTTATATATCCAGAACAATATATCTAAGGATCATCTTGGAATTCTAATCCATTACCTCCACCCCAAAATTGCTGGAACCCTAAGCATACAATATCATGTCTGGTTTATTTATGTGGTGTAGGGAATAAAATCAGGGCCTTGTTCATGATATGCAGGAATAATACCAATTGAGCTACATCCATAGCCAAACAAGAACATTTTTATAATATTTTAATACTTTATTTAATTATTTGTTTGCAGAAGAGAGGCAGATAGAGAGAAAATGGGCACATTAGGGACTCTAGCCACTGAAAATGAACTCCAGATGCATGTGCCACCTTGTGCATCTAGCTTTATGTGAGCACTGGGGAATTGAACCTGATTCCTTTGGCTTTGCCAGCTTGCTCCTCAACAGGTAAGCCATCTCCCCAGCCTTAGAATATTTTTTTTATGGGATCATGAAAAGGGATAACAGAGAGGAAGTATGGGAGTACAGTTAATTAAAATTTAAGGTGTTATGACTAAGCCATATGAAAACCTACTTCTTTGCTAACAAATAATAAAAATGTTGAAATAAAAAACAAAAAAAAAGAAAGCATGAACAGAAGTATCCTTTAGTGGTATGTAATGGTTTTCCCAAAAGCCATAGATTGTTATTAGCAAAAGTTCAATTCCAGACATAGAATATCTTCCAGTGAATTATTGGCCAGGGAGGTCCCTGATGCCTCTGCAACATTACAGACTATTGACAAGGTTCTTGGTTGTCCATCAGAACTAGATGGCAAGACCCTGTTTCTGCAAACTCCACATGCTTGGGTTGAAAGTCATTGAGAAATCAAGCTGGACCTGAGTGAAAAAACTCCTCCCTATTGAGTAGCTTTCAGAATGTTGGAAAGAGCTATGGAACATACAGCCTTTTCAGAGAGAGAAGTCATCTGTGGTGTTAACCAGCTCTTGGCCCTGCAAACATTACTGTCTGGCCAAATGTGCCAACTGGTGCAAGAGTAGCATGTCTGTCATGGGGAACATCAGCAGCTCTCTGTTTGGACTGAAGACCCACTCCATGGGAGAAAATGTATGCCTGGTATGTCTGGTACTACAAACCTAGTCAAAATTCTTTGACTGGGGAGGTTATAGGCCCTAAGAGAGCAACAACTAGTATTGTGTGGATAAATGCATACATTATTCCCACCAAACATCCCTTTAAACACTTATGTTTATGATATATATTAATGCTACTCTCACTTTTGGTTAGAGAAGCTTCTCTTTCAGAAGGCAGTGACCGCTGACTGGAGTGACTAAAAATGCACTACAGCCCCAAGAAGAAATGACAAAGGATTATTTAGCATTGAGATATCTCTATCACACTCTCCAAGGCTCAGTGTCCATTGCCAATGAGGTGGCAAAAAGAATGTAAAAGCCAAAGGAAGGGTAGAACTGCTTATATTGCTGTCTACCAGACCGAAAATGGCCTTGATGTTCATGACCTCAAAGTACCTGACCCAAAAACTTCATAATAGAAGGAAAACTAATGTGACATCAAAACAGAAGGGAGACTAATTGAAAAGACAATATTCAATGGAGTGTGCATTTCAGAGGGTAACAATGTGGGTGATATGAGCGAATTATCATGATTTATAAAGTTCATTGTCTTTATATTAAAAAATAAAACCAAAAAACAAAAAGTTTCATGTACATGCATTACTGTTGTCTTACAACTTATCTACTATCTCCTTAGCTGGTGAGGCCTAAAGTGAACAGTTTACCCAAGACTTAAGATTTTCTCTGTTGTAGTATAACTGTTTCTTCCAGACTGCAATATTTCTTCTTGAACAGTAGGAGAAGGCTGGCCAGCCTTATGAAACTGTTAAGAAACTTAAAAGACTCACAAGGTTCATAAACTTTTAATGTGTATGATGCCCCTTCCCAAGATTATATAAGAAGTAGACTATTCCTAGGGGAGAGGACAATCTTGGGAAGAGTTGTCTGCAAGTTGTTCAGAGAACTTCACTCATACAGCTTTTGTGAATCATCACTCATGCTGGTGACTTTTGGGGGATACAGTTACGAGAGACACCCATGCTCAATGACACTTCTTCCCATTAGCAATCACATAGTCATTGCTGCTTTTGTTAAATTTCAGCCCTCTCTGCTCTTGAGGAAGAAGGTATATTAATTTGAAGTATTCTCTATAGTGTGCCTATATTGAAGGTATGATCATCTAAGTTTTCCAGAAAATTTATCCAGCTACTTGAATTTTTTTTTATGTGTGTGTGTGTGTATGTGTGTGTGAGTGTGTGTGTGAGTGTGTGTGTGTGTGTGTACAGGTAACCTTGTGTCACAATATGGGTGTGGATGTGAAAAGACAGCATCATTTGTTCGTCTTTGCCTTTTACATGCTTGAGGTAAGGTCTGTCGTTGTGTACTGTTCTACTCTGTTTACCAGCCTAGCTGTGCCATGACTTTCCAGTGATTATTCTGGCTGCTCCTCCCTTCCCACCATAGGTATGATGAGGCTGTAGGTGCCAGTGCTTCAGTGTCTGGCCTTACATGGGCCCTAGGAAGCTGAACATAGGTACACACATTTGCACTTTACTCATTATCTCTCCCCAGTCCCTAACTTCATATTTTAACAGGAAAATGGGAAACTACTTTTACAATTTTATTTATAAAAATCCACAGATTATAGACAAATATTTTAGCTTCTGGATTGATTTTAATAAACTAATCATGAAGATTTGTGTACACACACTCTTACATGCATACAGATATTATGTTTCCTTTGTTGTACAAAATATTTTTACTTTTATGAGGTCCCACTTGTCAATTATTTGCATTATTTCCTAGGCACCTGGGGTCCTATTCAGAAAGTTCTTCCTCATATGTACAACTTGAAGTGTACTCCCTACTTTGTCCCTTTCAAAATAAGTCTTATATTGAGTCCTCAGTCTATTTGAAGTGGATCAATTTTTGTGCAGGGTGAATGACAAGGATTAATATTAATTCTTCCACACATAGATACTTAGTTTTCCAAGACTTATTTGTTGAAAATGTCTTTTTCCAATGTGTGCTTTTGACATATTTGAAAAAGAAAATTAGGTAAATTTATATTTATATACATGCATCCTCCTATTCTAATTCTATTCTATTTTGTTCTATTCTATTATTCTATTCTATTCTATTCTATTCTATTCTATTCTATTCTATTCTTCTGTTCTGTTCTGTTCTGTTCTATTCTATTCTATTCCATTCCATCATATTCTATTGATATACATGTTTGTTTTTCATTGAAATATTTCATCATTTAAAGGTAATCTGCATATTTTCTAAACTCAATAATAAAGTAGTGAAGTAAATAATAATTGCTATTGTAGTATTACATTTGTTTATTATATAAATATTATAGAATCTATGTTGTTTTTTTGTTAAATTTTGCATTACAGGTATATCTAGAACAGGAATGCAGAAGCATAGAAGTAGTTATTTCCTGTTAAGAATGATCTTCGAATGCACTGTATATCTTAAGGGAAACAAGCTTATTTTTAGATGTGCAAGTTTTTTAATTGACACTGATTAAATTATCCAGAAACCAATTTAGTTACTAAGGATATATGCTCCTATGCTATAAAGTAATGTGCTTTTGTAAATAAAACATACAAGTTTTGGATATATTACCTTAGTGATAACTTTGGCGTACTTCATTAGTCATGTATCAATATGACCCAACATTTAGAATAAAAAGTTTGGGACAAGAGAATTTAAGTATGTTGATGCTCACACAGTTTTTAAGTATTATGACATGAAGCACTATTTGTTAGGCCCTAATCATGCCCACCAATGTACAGTCTACAAAGATAAAAACTTGGTATATTCATGAACTCAATTCAAGAATAAATACAAGGATGCAATTGGTCATAGTACATTGCCACAAACACCTCATTTACACCTTTTTTTTTTTTTCTTGGCCTTGAAAGGGATGCTGTTCAAATAGGTAACTATTTGAAATAATGGGTCCTACTATGTACTGTGGAGGCAATGCCACCTGATTTGTTCCCTATAGCTTGCATCTAAGTTCTTTTCTTTGAAGAATGAAGAACAATTCACAGGCTAGCAAACAATTACCACAGTAGAAATCAAGGAGTTACTGTTGAAGACCAAACTGGCAGTAGAGGGCAATACGTCCAGCTATTAGTCAAATGACCTACTTATAAAAGAATATTTCTGTGAATGCCCCTCTTGTCCTTAAAATCCAAATATCTAACCCTCTGAAAATAGTCTCCCAATAATACAATGACCTGTTTGAAGGAGAATAATGTTTATTGTTTCATTTAGGGAAGTAAATATGTTTGCATTTCATTTTTTTTTCTATTTTTTCTATTTCTAGCCTTGTACTCAGAACACTGATTCAATTTCCTCTAGGTACCCTATCAAGTACTTAAGAGTCTTCATTTTCAAGTACATTAGAGTCTTCACTCATACTTTATCTAACTCAGAAAACAAGTGAGTTGGGTGTTGAATCCTTTATGATGTACAGTAGAGGTCTTAGGACATTGATGTGACTGTGATAGAGAAACAAATGACCAGGTTTGATTAAAATGTTTGAGGCCTCTTACTAGAAAGCAGTTGATAAATCACTGGACTGAACTCTTAATTCCTTAACACTCAACAGCGGAGCTCTTTGATGTTTAAAACAGTCACATGGTGTATGTGAGGTACAAGAGGCCACCTTGCGGAGTAGTAACTGTCATCTAACTCTGTAGAATTAAGCCTTACGTTCTTTGAAAATGAGCACTATCATTCCTTGCAACCTATTTCTTTTTCTTAAACAGAGGGAAACTAATAATTTTAATGCTTTTAAATTGGCTCATTTCAATTAGTTGTGGCCTCTTGCCATACTGATGGTACTCATTGTGAACCAACCTGCTCCCTGTTTAAGAGACAGGCCCACACAGAGGCTTTTTTATGTTTAGTTGCTGCAAAATGTCACTTCCCTGCATAGGGAAAAAAAAATCACTCAAAGAGACCCATGTCCTTGGTATTAGCCCTTATATTTTGTCATATTGTCTATTAGCATTATACCTGGAAATCGTTTTTTTCAGCTTACAACATTTTGAAATATTATTTTAAGGCTTCCTTGGCAGCCTTAAATGTGTATTCAGTCCTAAGCTTTTGTGAAGGAAACAATTTCAGCAAAGAAAGGAAATGAAAAGGAAAGGGAATGCAAGAAGTAGGGGGAATGGGAAGATAAGAATAAAGTAATGAAAAGAACAGGAAAGGAAAGGAAAAGAAAAGAAAGAAAAAGAAAAGAAAGTGAAAGAGAAAGAAAAGAACAGCAAAAAGAAATGTGATTTTTGGTGGTAAATGTGTGATATGATGGGGTGATGACTAATTCTTGAAAAAGATTTTGTAGTGACTTTACCCTTATAATTTCAGCTTTAACAAAAATTGAGAAGTATAAGGAACCATTGGAATTAAGAATCATATACAAAAAGAAAAATGTTCTTGCTTTATGCAAAAGTGCTTTGGCAATTGAAGAAGAAAAATGAACATTTACAATGTTGGGACAGCAAATAAAAGGCACAATCATTAAAAGTTAATGATGTAGGATACAGATAATGAGAAATAGAAATGGAATTCATAGACATATTATCTTTGTGATGCATGGCAAAATTTAATGTATAATCAACATTACTTGACAGTTCCATGGGCTATTTTTATCCTAGTGCCTTGAGAATTCAAACCCATTAAAGACTCATGATCCCCAAGCCATATGTTTTCTAGAGTTAGAAACATTTATGTCATGTGGGCAAACTGCCTGCTAATAGAAACACTTGATACTTTGCATTGTAATAAAGACAGAGTCATTTTGTATAACATCACTCAAGCTTTCATTCCATATGCACAAGGAAAGGCTACAGAATTGCTGTGTACTTGGTAAGCAAGAAAAGTACAGGGTTTAGGAGTCTTGTATCTACTCTGAAAAGATGGGACATGGAAGAGAAACTACAGAAAAGAGAGAACAGGGAGAAAAAGAAAGGTTCCGAGGGAAAGAGGGAGATCAGAGAGAGGAAGAAACAGAAGGGAGAGACAGAAAGAGATAGTAGAGAGGAAAGGAGGAAAGGAGAGGGGGAGAGAGGACATTTTGTGTTTTAAATTGTGAATGAAGGATAGAATTCCTTTGATTTTCAGTAGTATACCACAGAAGCATCAGTAGAGTACTATAGCATTTCATTACTGCTCTATCACTATGCAATTTAGTTAACCCTCTAATGTTAAAAATTGACAGTACAATTTCAGCAATGCCTAGGTCTTCATATAATATGAAAGTGGTAAACTCACACTCTTCTTTGTGGAAGGAAGACAATTAATAGAAAATTAGAAAATGAAAAACAACTCTAGGACAACATTACCAGCTTTGCACAATAATCCCAAACTGCTAGCTGAGAACTACTGTAATCAACACCATGGACCTTCTGTTCTGTATCTTGCACCCTGTGGTCTCACCCTTCTGAGCACTACTGCCTTTATTTGCCTCAGAGATTATACAACTGGTAATTTAACTGGATAATTGCACTGGCCAATTGTGACTCTATTTGTTCGCATAGGGGAATAACATGTAACAAATTGCACACTGAGAAATTTATCCTGAGTATAAACAGATTTCTCCTAAATGTAAGGCCCACAAAGCTCATTGTTCTATATTACTGAAATTCTAGTTGTTGACCAGCCTATTGTACTCCTGCAGTATTCTCACTAAACTAGGTTTTGTATTGAAATGAATGTTTACTTCATTATATTCTCCTTCTATATGCACTTGCCTCATATGATACACTTGTTTATCTCTTTGTTCTCTTCCTCAATCTTTCTTGGCTCTCAATTCTCAAGCAATAGCAAAAACATTCTCTCTCTCTCTCCATATCCATATTTCATATATATATATATATATATATATATATATATATGCATAGTTTTTAATTAAAAACTTTTGTTTTAGTTTTATTTGACAGTGACAGACAGAGAAAGAGGCAGATAGATAGAGAGAATGGGTACCCCAGGGCCTCTGTCCAATGCAAATAAACTCCAGATGCATGTGCCCCTTGTGCATCTGGGTTACATGGGTCCTAGGAAATCGAGCCTCGAACTGGGGTCCTTAGGCTTCATAGGCAAGTGCTTAACCAATAAGCCATCTCTCCAGCCCCCACTTTTTAATTTTTTTTTTATTAATTTAGGTGAGAAAATGATGGAGGAGAGGGAGGGAGGGAAAGAGAATGGGCACACCAAGGCCTCCAGCTCTTGCAAATGAACTTCAGACTTATGTACTGCCTTGTTCGTCTGCTTTACATGGGTCCTGGGTCTTTAGCTTTGCAGTCAAGAGCCTTACCTTCCAAGCCATCACTCCAGCCCTCAATGATTCTTTATAAGTATATTGCTTTATTAGTTAGAATAAACTTATTCACAACATTTTAATTAGCACTGTCTGAATAAATCTGCCTTCTTTCTTATCTTTCTCTTTTGTTTTTGTAAGACTGGCAATGGTATTGATGGTTTTGAAAAGAAAACTCAATAGCTGAGGCCAGTAAGCTGGAAAGGAGATATGAAGGGGATAGAAAGGGAGGGAGGGACTTAATAGGATAGTATTGTATATATGCAAGTAGAAGAACAGATTAATGGGACGAAAAGACCTAAGTGAGGTCAGGGGAAGAGAGTGAGTAAGGGAAAGGTGGAGTGAGGGCTAATCAAAATCTAAGAGGATATAAATAAGTCATATGGAAACATACTTTTTTTGGACAATGGAACACAAAAGAGCCATAGATTTTTCCTAGAAAACTTTCAGTGTCAGGGATGGGATACATTCCAGTGGGTTGTTGTGCAGGGAGGTCCCTGATGCCCCCAAAGCATTACAGGCCATTGCCGAGGCCCTTGGTTTCCCACCAGGAATAGATTTTAAGACCCTATTGCTAAAGACTCCACATACTTGTGCTGCAAGGTCACTGAGAAATACTGCTAGAGGGCTGGAGAGATGGCTTAGTGGTTAAGCGCTTGCCTATGAAGCCTAAGGACCCCGGATCAAGGCTCGATTCCCCAGGACCCACGTTAGTCAGATGCACAAGGGGGTGCATGCATCTGGAGTTCATTGGCAGTGGCTGGAGGCCCTGGCGCGCCCATTCTCTCTCTATCTGTCTCTTTCTCTCTGTCACTCTCAAATAAGTAAAAATAAACAAAAAAAAGAAAGAAATCCTGCTAGAGCTGAGTTGAAAACTTCCTCTGTGTAGACCACATAAGAGAAAGCTAGAAAAAGCCACACTGCATGCAGTTCAATGGGAGAGAGAAATCACCAGTGAAGATACTCAATAATGGACACTGCAAGCCTTATATGTGGCCAGCCAGGACAAAGGAGCGAATGAGTGCAATAGCGGGATGTCTGTTATAGGGGAAACCAACCACCCTCCGTATGACTGGAAGTCCGCTCCATGAGAGGGAATACATCCCTGAAACTGATAACCTACAACAAAGGTAGTCATAAGCCCTAGGGGTGTAATGACTGCTGCTGTCTGGCTAAATGTATATACTATGCTCATGAAACTTCCCATTAAGCCCTTCTCTTAATGTACATACCCATACATTAATGCCACTCTCACTTTTGGCTAGAGAAGCTTCCCTTTTCTGATGTCAGTGACCTTGGGAGGACTCATACAGCACCATGGTGCTGAGAAGAAATGACAGAAGAGTGCTCAGCACTGAAATATCTCAATCACATCTTCCATGGCTCAGGTCCATTGTGGAAGACATAGCAAAAAGAATGTAAGAAGCAAAGAAAGGGTAGGACTCCTTACAACGTGCTCCTCCAGACACAAAATGGCCTGGATATCCATGACCTCACAGTGCTTGACACTACCTACACAAGACCATCATAATAGGAGGAAAAGATCATGACATCAAAATAAAAGAGAGACTGATTGAGAGGGGGAGGGGATATGATGGAGAGCGGAGTTTCAAAGGGGAAAGTGGGCAGGGGGAAGGAGGGAATTACCATGGGATATTATTTACAATCATGGAAGTTGTCAATAAAAATTAAAAATATAAAGTAAAATAAAAATAAAAATGCATTAAAACTGCTTTTGATTTGACTGATTCTATATGTTGTTTTAGTTACTCCTCTTTTCTTGTTTTAATCTATTTATTCTATTAATTTGGATTTTATTTATATCCTTTAGATAAGTCACTACTCTATAATGTAGGTTTGCCTGGAACCCACTATGTAACCTGGAATGGCCTTCTACTTGCAGCTGTACCCCAGACTCAAGATTCCTCCTAAGAGCTTGCATTATAAGCATGAACCACCCACCACATCTGGCTATGCACTCAGTTTTTAAAGTATTTTTTATTTTCTTTGATTTAGGTTTAATTTTCTCCATTTTAAATTCTTCTGAAAATTTTAGAGCTTTCTTCATTTTGGATATAAACTTTTAAATAATCATGCCCTTAGTGCTATTCCTGATGGAACTATTTTGAATCAATACAGTGTGGACAGATCTATGAATGGATCATTGCAAAATGTACCAGGTATAGAATGTGAATTCCTTTATACATCTTTAAAAAGACAACCCAAGAGACAGAGGGAATAAAGAGTGCTAGAAGCTTATGTATTATATTTAAAATGGCATTAACCCCAGGGGAAGGCATGGGGAAGAACAAGAAGGCTCAGGAGCTTTGAGAATCAGTCCTCTGACTCAAGACTACACTGGTAGTCTATACTCTGTTGGATGAACTTGCTTTCATAACAATATAATTTAGATATCAGGGTCTTGGGAGCTGGTTCAGTAAATAATGTGCATGACACAAATGTGTGAGTACCTGAGTGGGATGCCCAGATCTCACATTAAACAGTGGCATACAGCTGGACTCTCAGTGCACGTAGGACAAGAAGTAGGGCAGAGACAAGAGAATCACTCAGAAGAAGTTCATCCACCAGGTAGAGTGGAAAATGCAGCTGTGAACAAAAGAGCAACCTTGCCAAAAATAAGGGAGAAGATGAGAACCCCTAGAGGTGGTGTCCTCTGATCTTCATACACACATTGTGGCAGATACATGCATGTGTGCACATGTGCGCGCGCGCGCACACACACACACACAAATAAAATTCTACCATTCTGTTAAGTCATACTAGTGTTGAAAAAATGAGAGGATAAATTATAGTTAATGAGTCTACTAAAACGGTTTCATAGAATAGCATGGGTAGAAAGATTAAATATTTTCTTAGGACATATTATAGTACTACTAGATAAGGAAGTACACAAAGAAAGCAATTTAAAACATGCCACAAGGAGACACACTATATCAAGTGAATCTGATATAGCACTCATTTGCCACAGTTATTACAGCTGAAGTAGAGAAACTGGTAAACATGAAGACAATGTGCTACACCTACCGAAAATATACTGAGAGATTTTAAATAGTTTCTGCTTTGTCTCCATAAGTTTTCTGTTTTGCATTCATTGAGTTTGTGTGTGGGTATTCATAGTTTCATAATATATAACACATTTTTATTCATTACTAATTCAAAGATTTATTCTGTTTCCCATTCTTTTCTCATTTTATTGAAATATCATTTCTCTATTACACAGTTTGATGATGTTTCCCAGCTCTGTGCTGAGTCTTTAATCATGTTGTTTAAAAATCATTATTATTTTTTGTGTTTGCTTTTGTATGGTTTCATTGTCTTTGTCTTCTAATTTTTCATGAAGCTTCTCCAGTATTTAGTCTGCTACCATTCTTCTCTACTGTGTATGCCAACAAGATTTCTGAAAGTTTGCTTTGAATCTTTTGGATATCTTCATTGTCTCTTTGGAATTTCTTGAACACCTGGATACATTAATAACACCTGCTTAGATATTTTTGTTAAATTAACATAACCCCATGTCAGTTTAAAATCACACTTAATTGATTTGTCTCTTAATCTCAAGCTTCTTTGCATGCTGGATAATCCTCATTGCATGCTAAACATTATGATTTTTAACTCGATGCTGAAAAGCTTTAGCTTAGATTTTTATATTGTTTTGTTTTTTCGGGGATATAGTTAACATTTTTTGAAATGAGCTTTCCTCTACAGTCTTTTTTGATATTTGTTACTTAAAGTCAGAAATTCCTTTTGAGATTTGGACTAATTCTTCCCTGTTGCCAACACAAGAATTTTTTAAGTGCTGTACTCTTGAACTTATGCTCATTCATATGTGTGTGTGTCCCATTTTGACCAGCAGTTTAAGTTTATCATTCTCAAATCCATACAGTACACAGTAATAATCTGTTGAATATCTTTCTTTGTCTTTTTTATATTTTATTTTATTTTTATTTTTTTGATTTTTCAAGGTAGGGTCTCACTCTAGCCAAGACTGACCTGACCTGGAATTCACTATGTAGTCTAAGGTGGCCTCGAATTTACGGCGATCGACCTACCTCTGCCTCCCTAGTGCTTGGATTAAAGGCGTGTGCCACCATGCCCAGTAAATCTGTTGAATATTTAAGATCTACTGTCTGCTTTTCTTTATGCCTTTTTTTTTTCCTCATTGAGTCTCATTAAGTGCAAGGAATATATGTTACAAACAATGGCAACATTGTGTCTCACCTCTCATCTCTGTCTGCTTAAATCAGAGGCATGTGCTGATCTTCTTATAGGTTGCATGTTTCTGCATTTTGAATGCTTTTTCCTTCTTCATATATTGCATTGTTTATTACAGATGTTGATAATTATGCCCTACATAAAAAAATGTCATCCATAAACACATAGTACCTGCCATGCTCAAGTATGTCCAAAATTTTGGCACCTTACTGGGAACAACTTTTTAACAAATAGGTCTTACAATCTAAAAGATAGTGTAATAGGGTGCTTTTGTTCCAAGAAAGTCCTTGAACCCCAAACCCTGGGCTTATTTCTAATTTTAATCTAATTTTAATTGCATTAAAACTACAACAAAGGATAATTATTAAATTATTATATTTATTGAGGGAAGTACAGAACCAAGGAAAGATACCCACATGGCTAGATCCCATGTGGAGGGCCTGGAATCACAATAGAAAGAAAAGAGAAAAAGAAACTTCAAGGAGCTCCTGCCATGAGAGGAACTGGGGGGTGAGGGGCCTGAGGGGTTAAAGAACTCATGTGGCAAGTAAGGACTAGGAGGTCTTATCCTCGGCATAACTCACCAAGAGCTGGAAGTTCCCAATTGATCAGAGAGCCTGCCCTCCCCTTGCAGAGTTATTTATAACCTTATAATATTGGGCTGTCTTCCAACTCAGGTGAACCAGAGGGACACCTGGTTGTTTAGGATTAGGGGCTATCTCAGGAAGAGGCTAGCCCTGACCACAACTTCCAGGGGCTGGATTTAACCAACCACAATGTTTAAATCCTATATAAGACCTTGCTCCCAGAAGGTATCCTGGTTGTTTGTGGAAAAACAGGTCTAGGGAATTAGGCAAGAGATAAGAATTCAGATCATCTTTGACTTCTAGCAAGTCTGGAATTTCCTGCTCTTTGACTTTCAGGGGTCCAGTCACACTAACTGTACCCCCATCTCAGTAGTGTCTTTTTAAATCTCTATGCATTGGTATGACAGGACAAGCTATCCTATGAAAAGCAATTTTATGTGAAAACAAAATGAACAATACATCGTGGCACAATATCAGTAAATATAATCCCAACATTAATACTGTAAGAGATCATACTCTCTATTCCTCTCTAGTATTTCTGACTTTTGTGCTTTAACCAAGACATTCACTATTGTGCTGGCCTGCGGCACTGAGTTGAAACAGACCCCAAAGGAGGGAGTGGGAATGAACCTGAGACAAGAACACAAGGAATGGGGCTAAGACAAGTTCTGATCAAGGCTCAGGTTTATTCAGGCAGACACAAGCTTATATACAGAAAATAACTTTCTCAAAACAATGCCTTCATGTCTGAAGTCTGCTCCACCAAGGCTGTTAATGCCTCTGTGTCTGAAGTCTGCTTTACCAAGGCTGTACGATAAGGCCTCTGTGCCTGGAGATCCAAGACCAGCTGCAGTACCCACGGTTAAAGAGCAGCTACAGCTCCCAACAACTATAACCATTACATTTCTAAGATGAAGACAAAAGAAAAATACTACTACTAAGGAAGAGCTGAGCTGCACCAAGGGCAGAACAAGATGGCTGACTCTCAAGTGCCTTCCCCAACTACCTAATGAATTTTTTTATACTTCCTATCTTATCGTATATTTATATGTCTATTTTTTTTAATTTAATTTTTTTTGTTATTTTCATTTATTTATTTGAGAGCGACAGACAGAGAGAGAAAGAGGCAGATAGAGAGAGGGAGAGAGAATGGGTGTGCCAGGGCCTCCAGCCACTGCAAACGAACTCCAGACACATGCGCCCCCTTGTGCATCTGGCTAACGTGGGTCCTGGAGAGTCAAGCCTCGAACCAGGGTCCTTAGGTTTCACAGGCAAGTGCTTAACTGCTAAGCCATCCCTCCAGCCCTATGCATCTATTTTTTAAAACATAATATGAAATAACATATTTCCATATTAAAAATCTCCATTAAACATATGCTTTGACTTCTAATTCCTGTCAAACTTTTCCCAATATTCCACATTATTTATTATAATTTTTATATATAATTTATATAATTTTTATTAATTAATTTTGTACTCAGTAAATACAGTCAAGTTGGTACCATTGTTAGGCTCATCCATGTCATACCTCCTACTCCATCCTCTCCTTGTTGAGGTATATGGGTCATGCATTGTGGAGTTAGCCCACAGTTATGGGTAGGAGAAATGTCTCTACATATCTTGACCAAGGTGTGGCTCTGACATTCTTTCTGCCCCCTCTTCCGCAAAATTTCCCTGAGCCATGTTGGATTCATTTGTGGTCTGCTTCAGTGATGTGGTGTTGGGGGCCCCTGGATATCTGATTTCGTAGGAGTTGATTATTCTCTGTGTTGATCTCCTTCACCCTTGTGCTGGTACCTGGTTCACCAAGAAAACAGCACCCTTGCTTCTTTTGCCAATTATTCTTACTTTCAGCTGGGCCCTTTTGAGGTATGATGGGCTGGATCTCTCCTTAGGATCTGCATCTATGTGAAAAATAGAAGCAGATTCTCCAACAGAAAGTTAAGTTAGCATCAAACAAATGGGATAACATTTTTTTTTTATAGAGAATTTAATAGATGTAGGCCCTCTTGTAGCCCACAATTAGTGGTAGCTTGATAATGGAGAGTGGGCTCATGTTTGGAAATGGTGCTGACTTGTTTCCCAGCTCTAGCTATGGATCCTGTTCCACTGAGGGGATCAGTTAGCCAAATAAAGAGCAGTTGGTCTGCTACCATGACTGTGTGCCACTAATGCATTTGTGTAGCATCATGACAGGTTATTTGCTGCTAAGTACGTTAGACCATGAGTTGCTTGGACAGATATTGGTCATTTTTCCCCAGTCACCCATGTAGCATCTTCTGGCACTAGATGTGCTGACTATCTGGGGACTGACTCTTTTTCAGCTTCCAGCCATGTCATTCCATTTTACATGTCAGCCGCATATAGTATCTTCAGCAGTAGGGTCTTCCACTAACCTTTGGTGGGTCATTAAGTACTCTGCCAGAAATCTGTCTGTCTTTTAGGAAACCTTGTAGGTCTCTCTGATCAATAGCTCATTGTGGATGACAGCCACATGCTGGTACTGGGAGTTACAGGTCAGTGCCCACTAAGAAAAGGAAGAAAAAGATAACTAATATTAAAAAGTTAGATAGAAGAGAGAGAGAGAAGCTGTAGAAGATTAAGGTCAGTTTTCATCATACGCTCTTCAGTGTCTTGTGGCTCAGGTATTCCCTCTAAGATCCTGGTGAAGGTTCAACCATTTAGTCTGCCTTTTAGGATGTAGAATTTTATGGTGCCATTGCTGTTTGGGTCTAGATTTGTGTCTCCCACTCCCTCCCTTGCTCTCCCCTCCCTCCTCACCCACCCTATTTTCTAGTCCTTGAGATGCTTGCTGGGTATGTCAGCATCTTGGGTAGATTCAGGTTAAGTGCTGTAGATGCGTAAGACTCTGTGGCAATTTTTTTCTGTGATTGTGTAAGTTCACTGAGAATGACCTGTTCCAGATTCAACCATTTTTCCTCAATTTTCATTGCATCATTTTTTTCTTACTGCTGTGTAGAATTCCATTGTTTAGATAAACCACATCTTTGTTATCCATTCTTCTAGTGATGGACATCTGGGTTGATTCCAACTCTTAGCTATTTTGAATTCAGCTGCTTTAAAGATGGTTGAGCAAATCTCTCTGGATTGTGATTTAAAGGTTTTAGGGTGGATACCCAGTAAGGGAATAACTGGGTCTATTGGTAACTCTATAGTCAGCTTTTTCAGGAGTCTCATATTGCTTTCCAAGGTGGTTGTACCATCTTACATTTCCACCAACAGTGGAAGAGTGTTCCTAATTCTCCACATCCTCTCCAGCATTTATTTCATGTGATTTTTTGATGTTTGTTATACTTACTGGGGTAAGGTGAAATCTCATAGTTGTTTTAATTTGCATTTCCCTGATGATTAGGGATGACGAACATTTCTTTAAGTGTGTGTATGCCATTTGTATTTCTTCCTCTGTGAACTGCCTGTTCAGCTCTTTGCCCCATTTTGTGAGTGGGGTGTTTGACTTCTTACTGTTTAGGTTTTTGAGTTCTTTGTAGATTCTAGAGATTAGGCATCTGTTGGTTGGATAATCCACAAATATTTTCTCCTATTCTGTGAGTAATCTGTTGGCATTGCTTATTGTAAGCTTGTCTGTAAAGAAACTCTTCACCTTCATATGATCCCATTGGTTGAGTGACCGGTTACGATCATGAGCTACTGGGGTTTTGTTCAGGAAGTCTTTTTCCCTTCCTATATCATGGAAAGTTCTCCCTATATTTTCTTCCAGTAGTATCCAAGTTTCTGGTCTTATATTGAGGTCTTTGTTCCATTTGGACTTGATTGTAGTGCATGGCAGTATGTGTGGGTTAAGTTTCTATTTCTTGCATATGGTTATCCATTTTGTCCAGCACCATTTGTTGCAGTTGCTGTCTTTCTTCCAGCCTATATTGTTAGGGCCTTTGTCAAATATCAAGTATCTATAGTTGCTCCACCCAAAGTCCTGGTGTTCAAGTCTATTCCATTGGCTTATACTCCTGTTTTTATGCCCGTATGATGCTGTTTTTATTACTAGGGCTTTGTAATACAGCTTTAGATCAGGTATGGTGATGCCTCCAGAGGTATTTCTTTTGCTGAGGATATGCTTGGATATCTGAGGCCTTCTGCCTTTCCTTATGAAATTTAAGATCATTTATTGTATCTCTGTGAAGAAAAATGTTGGGATTTTAATTGGAATTGCATTAAATCTGTATATTGCCTCTGGTGGGATTGTCATCTTCACAATGTTAATTCTGCCTATCCAGGAGCATGGGAAGTCTTTCCACTTTCTCAAGTAGTCCATGCTTTCTTTTTTGAGTGTTTTTATGTTTTTGTTGTATAGATATTTCACTTCCTTAGTTAACATTATTCTAAGGTATTTTTTTGTTGCTATTGAAAATGGACCATGTCCCTTATTTCTTTCTCTGCATCTTTGTCATTTGCATATGGGAAGGCTATTGATTTTTGTCCATTGATTTTGTATCCTGCTATTTTGCTATAGGAGTTAATCACCTTCAGGAGTCTTGGGATGGAGTCTCTCAGTTCTCTTATGTATACAATCATGTCATCAGTGAATAGAGCTAACTTAACTTCTTCCATTCCAAATTGCATCCCTTTTACTTCTTTCTCTTTTCTTGTTGCTTGAGCTAGGATTTCCAGTACTATATTGAAGAACAGAGGTGAGAGTGGACAACTCTGTCTTGTTCCTGATCGCAAGAGGAATTCCTCCAGTCTCTCTCCATTATTATTTGGGCCTTTGGAGCTCTGTATATTGGTTTCATTGTGTTCCGATATGAACCAGCCATGCCAATTCTCTCCAGTGTTTTGATCATGAAGTGGTGTTGTATTTTGTCAAAGGCCTTTTCTGTATCTATCAAAATGATCATGTGGTTTTTGGGTTTCACCTTCGTTATGTGATGTATTGCATTGACAGATTTCCATGTGTTGAACAACCCCTGTGTTCCTGGGATGAATCCCACTTGATCAAGGTGGATAATGCTTTTGATCTGTTTTTGGATTCAGTTTGTGTGGAATTTGTTCAGGACATTTGCATGCTGCTGGTTTTCTTTTCTTGTGGCATCTCTGCCTGGTTTTTGAATTAGGGTGATACTAGCTTCATCAAAGAAGTTGGGTAGTTTTCCCTGTTCTCCAATTGTGTGGCAGAGTTTGAGGAGATTTGTTTGAGTTCTTCCAAGAAGGTCTGATAGAGTTCAGCTGAGAAGCCATCTGGTCCTGGAGACTTATTTTTGGGGAGGTATTTTTCAATACTTTTTCAATCTCAATGAGTGTGATAGGTTTGTTTAGGAGATTAATCTGCTCTGAGTTTAGCTTTGATAGATGGTATGTGTCCAGGAATTTATCCATCTCATCCACATTATCCAGTTTTGTGGAGGAGAGGTTTTTGAAATAAGTCCTGATGATTCTCCCAACTTCACTTATGTCTGTTGTGATCTCTCCTTTTTCATTTCAAATGTTGTTAATTTGAAGAGTCTCTCTTTTTTTGTATTTTTTCTTGATAAAATTGGTCAGGGGTTTGTCAATCTTGTTCATTTTTTCAAAGAACAAGCTCTTTGTTTTGTCAATTGTCTTAATTGTTTCCTTGGTTTCTAATTCATTAATTTCTGCTCTGATTTTAATTATTTCTTCCCTTCTGGAGCTCTTTGGTTTGGATTTTTCTTGCTTTTCCAGTGCCTTTAGGTGGATGGTTAGGTTATTGATTTGGGTTGTCTCTTCCTTTGTTATGAATGCATTTAGTGCTATGAATTTTCCCCTGAGGAACACCTTCATTGTGTCCCATAAGTTTTGGTACAATGTGTTCTCATTGTGATTCATTTCTAGAAATTTTTCAATTTCATTTTTTATTTCATCCACTATCCATTTATTGTTTAAAAGTGTGCTGTTCAGTTTCCAGGCACCAATGGGATTCTTGGTGGGTCTTTTGTTGTTAATTTCTAGCAATATAGCATTGTTACTTGATACCATGCAGGGAATTATGTCAATCTTCCTAAATATATGGAGGCAGGCTTTCTGACCCAGTATATGATCTATTTTAGAGAATGTTTCTTGGGCTGCTGAGAAGAATGTGTAGTCTGTGGATTTGAGATGGAATGTTCAGTAGATTTCCATTAGGTCTAAGTGATCTATGGGTTTGTTGAGCTCTCTTACCACCCTGTTGAGTTTCTGTTTGGATAATCTATCTATCACTGATAATGGTGTATTGAAGTCCCCAACTATGATGTTGTTGTAGGTTATTTCTGTTTTGTTGACAAGTAGATTTTGCTTTATGAACTGCGGTGCCGCTGTCTTTGATGCATACAGATTTATGATTGTAATATCATCTTGATGGCTCATTTCCTTGATAAGTAGGAAGTGTCCTTCTTTGTGTTTTTTGATTATTTTTTGTTTGAAGTCTATTTTATCCAATATTAATATAGCTATGCCTGCTTGTTTCTTTTTTCATTTGCTAGGAATATTTTTTCCACCCTTTCATCTTGAGGAGAGTCTGTCTTTAGGGGTGAGGTGAGTTTCTTGAAGACAACTGATTGAAGTGTCTAATTTTCTGATCCATCCTATTAGCTTGTGTCTCTTGATGGGTGAATTAAGGCCATTAATATTTAGGGTAATGACTGTGAGATTTGATTTGATCCCTGCCATATTGTGTTGGTATGTGTGGTTTGCTGTTTTCATGGACTTTGAAGTTTTTTTTGTGTCTTCTCTGAGTTTTCTTATTGTGATCTGCTTCTTGTAGGTATTTGACTTTGATTATTTGATTCCTCTGTGTGGAGAATATCCTAAAAAACTTTCTGTAGGTTTGGTTTTGTTAATATAATTGTAAAGCTGGGTTTTGTCATGGAAAGTTTTTCTTTCACTGTCTATTGTGAGGGATACTTTTCCTGGGTAGAGTAGTTGGGGTTGGAAGCCATAGGTTTTTAGACTTTGCTGTGTTTCATACCAGGCACTTCTGGCTTTCAGGGTTTCCATTGAGAAGTCTGAAGTAATTCTGATGGGGTTACCTTTAAGAGTGATGTACTGTTTTTCCCTAGCTGCTTTTAGGATTTTCTCCTTGGTGTCAATGTTTAGAGTCTTAATGACAATATATCTTGGAGAGTTTCTCCTTTGGTTCAATCTCTTTGTTGTTTTGTTGACTTCTTGTATCCTGATGGTCCTTTCTTTTGAGAATGTGGAGAAGTTTTCCTTGATTCTTATGTTAAATAATTTCTCCATGCCTTTGGTCTGAATTTCTTCTCCTTCTGGTATTCCAATGATCCTGATATTAGGATGTTTAAGGGCATCCCACTATTCCCTCATGTTCTGTTCACAGAAACTTTTGAACTTATTGAAACTTTTGAACTCTCAAAGTGTTTCTTCCATCTTGTCTTCCAGATCGGAGTTTCTATCCTCTACATGGATGACTCTATTCTTGAGAGCTTCTAGAGAGTTTTGGATTTGTTCAATTAGATTTGCATTTTCTACTACTTTTCTGTGTATAGTTTCCATCCCTCTGTCAAGCTGCCTTTTCACATCATTTTCTAACTTTCTTGATACTTCTTGGAATTCATCCTTGCATTTCTTTATGTATTCGTTTAGCCTCGCCAACTGATTTTTGAGGTCCTCTTTTTTTTTTTTTTTTTTTACTTTCCTTCATATCTCTTAACTATCTTTGAAGTCATTCCATTTTTTTTTATTTATTAGGTCTAGTCTAGTGATGGCAGCATCCACACGATTTTTGGTCCTTTGTTGCTTTTCTGCAAGTTCTACCAGTAGCTTGGTCAGAGTTGTATTGCTTATAGCTTCATTTCGGTGTTCTGGTCCTAATGACTCTTCTGTGTTTTGATTAGAGATGTTCATTGTAAGATTGGTGATCTGACTGGATTTCCATGCATTTGATTTTTCACGTTATTTCTTTTGTGTTGTGGTCTGCCCATCTCAGTGTATGGGCAGGGAGAGAAGGACGGTGGTCTTGATGGGTGGGGGAAGTTATGCTTCTTGGGGAACTGGCATGGGCTATCAGACCAGCAGATGGGCTGAGTGGTCTTGAGTTAACACGTAGGTGGGTGGGTCAGCCTGAGTTGATGCACAGTGGGAAGCTGAAGCAACCTGAGGTGAATGCCAAGCAATCTGAGCTCTCATTTAGCAGAATGCCAAAGCAGCCTGTGGCCGGGGTGCCAAAGTTGCCTGAGCTCTTACACTGTGATGAACCAAAGCTGCCTGCGCTGGTGCTCAGAAGGAAGCTGAAGCACCAAGCACCGAAGTAGCCTAAATTCATGTGTGGTGGAACACTGGGACCCAGAAGCAGTCTGAGCTCACCCACAACAGGACAATGGCGGTCAGCTGGTGAGGCAGACAGTGAGGGGCTGGCCCCTGAGCTGGTGCAGGTGGACAGGCATTGTGAGCCTGACCTCACATGGGCAGGTGGAATAGCCTGGGCTCGAGGATGAATGAGCTGTGGCCAGAGAAGTAATTGAGCAAATTTGCTGAGCAGGCCAAGCTTGCACAAGCAGGGATCAGTGGCAGCATATGTATAGTGGGCAAATGGACCAAAGAAGCCTGAGCTCCAGCGGGCCAGTGGGCGGAGCCTGCCTGAGGTCACATGTGGGCAGGGGTAACAGGGCAATCTTTCCTGAGCAGTGACACAAGTGGAACTATGTTGGCCTGGGACCCCTTTCCTACAGTAAGTGCAGGGGTATCCTGAATTTGGGACTGTGGGCATGGTGGCTGCTTAGGGGGGTTCGGTGGGGGGGGGTTGGTGGGCTCCCTGTCAGCGAAGGAATCAGCGATTCCCTGTTTTGTCCCCTCTGTGCCCTCCCACTGGCAATCTATTAGAGATTACTCTCCCCTAAAAGTCCCAGTAAACCCTTAATTCCTTGCTTGTCTTTTCTGGGTATGTGTGGTGCAGTTAGGCTGTCACCATCTTGGCTGGAAGTGTATTTATTAGAAATATTAATTCCACATAGTTCTGTTCTTTTTTCTAAGAAGTCCTATGATTCTTTATTAAACCTAAACTGATTGTATAAAACAAGCCTTATTCATGTTATACAAAACATGTAGGAGTTTGGTGTTTCAACTCCAGCAAGCAGCCTACAGCCTAAGTTTATTCTCTCCTTGTTTATATGTGCTACTTCAGAAACTATGGACATAAAACCAAATGCAGTGGTTGTCCCAGTCTTCGGTTCAATAATATAAAGAAGCAACAAAGGCTTTCAAGAGCTCTTAGTGTCCCACTGAGTTTGGGAGATAGTCATGATAAACTAGAGGGGCATGTAGCTTTAGAAGACATAACAACATGACAAAAAGTTGCATCCCAGTCAAAGTCTATTAGGTGTAGATGTCATTCTGGAGAATGCTTGCTGAGATTTCCAAGTTCTTGTATCCATGGAAAAGAAATGGATCAGGGACAAGTGGTTGATGTTAGAAATAGAGACAGCTTACTAAGAAAGGCACAGCCAATCCTCACAATGGAACTGGACGTAAAAAATAGAACAGGACCTAGACTCAGAAATCCTCTTACCATATGAGTACTAGCTCTATGTAAATAATTATAAATGATCATCCCCTCCCACATTGAGAAAGCTGAGCCTTTTCATATATTCTCTTTTTACATGTAGCTCTGTATGGTAGTGTAAAAGTAAAATCTCATCAATAAACTTATATATGAATATTGAATTTCCAGTTGGTGGCAATGTTTGGAAGGGTTGTGAAGCCCCTGGAAGGTGGTGCCTTGCTTGAGGAAGTGTGCTGCTGGGATTGGCCTTAAAGTGTTGTAATCCAGTCATGCTTAGTGTTTTTGAGCTTTTTACTTCCTCCATCCTAATGTGAAGATTTGCTCATGTCTCTTTGTTCTTGCCTTGCTTTCCATGCCATGATGAAATGGAGATAAGAAAAAAGAGCTATGTGAATTGGAAAGTATTTTGTTTAAAAACATAGATGTAAAACAGAGGATCACTTTCTTTAGGAAACAGTAAAAATAAATTTATATTGAATTATATATGGATCTGAATTCCTAATCTTAAATAATCTTCTCAATCATACTAAATATTCACAACAAAATCCAAAGGATTTTGGAAGGAACTAGTCAGTCAGGTTCAATAAGTTGGCATTATTCAAGCCATGTCCTTCCCACATTTCTGCTTCCCCCTCATATTAACTGAAGGCTTTCCACACATGAAACCCTGTGAGACCATCCTGGGATTTCTGTGAAGTCTTCTAAAATGCATTAATTATTATGGCTTTGATGTTCATATTTTCCTCAACATCCTGTCTCTAATCCTTAGCAAATGTATGCTTTTATTTATGTGACACTTAAAGTTAACCTTTTAAATATGGGGGTATATAGCAGGACACTTTTTCCATGGGGAAGCACAAATGCACATCTTCTTCATAGATAGAGCTCAGAAAACAGACCAAATTACAATTGTACCAAAATCAATTTGGTGAACTAAAGAATTTCTGGGGGTTATTTACAGAGCAGGGTGAGAGGTTGCTTGAGGAAGGTAGAACCTCCATAGCAGCTATACAAATAACAAGTGTTATCCCACCATAGTTGACAACCTGACTCCCGATGGGTATCTAGAACCCTCTATGTCTAAATTCCCTTTGTGGATGCTCCTTTCTCAACTTCAGGGGAGGGCTCACTTACAGAGCATGGATACCTCAATGCTGTGCTTCAGTGGGGCTCATTGTCCCTTGATCTTTTACCCTCCATGTGTTCTTTCTCCCAATGAGACCATGAGATCTCATGTGTCATTGAATTACAGCTGGTAAAGGGGGTGCCTGACATCTCAGGTGGGGGTCCTATGACCCTCCTCATGCTCTTATATTGTGAGTTGTTTGTGAACTGCTTTTGATAAAGCTAGCAATAGTTATTCACTATTTTCAGTGAGGAAATTGAATGAGGAATTTGCCATACAACAGGATATATTTTAGTGGTCAAGAATATGCCATAGTTTAGTTTCCTTCTATGCCAACACGAATTCACAGATTATAGAAAGCTAGTTTACTTTTAATATTAGGCATAAATTGACTTCATTCCATAATATAACACTTTGATATTGGGATGTTTTATATGTATTTTTAATTAACTTGAAAAGAAAGCACTGTGATGTTAGCAATTTCATTTATTAAGCAGCTTCCCCTGTAACGTTTTGTTCATCAATCCACTGTTTAAGTGGTCAGTGATATCATCAGCCTTCCTATCATCTACACCCTTAAAATTAGCACCACATGCAACAGCAGTTCATTCCAGTCAACCTCATGTAAAGTAGCTATGAGGAAAATACATTAAACATAGGGGTAGTGAACAAAATGAATCGTGCTTTGGACAGCAGAGCATATTCAGCAGATGGTTCTCAACAAAGGCGAACTGGCAGGTGAAACTTCAGAGGTGACAATCATGTTTATTTTTATTTCTCTCATCAAGATATCTGCACAATCTGTTCATTCTCTCACAAGCCTGACGTTCTCTCATTTTTTTTTCTATAACCAATCTATACTTGTCTTTTCACTTTTAGTTCAGTTCTTGTCATTTAACAAAGAAAATAAATCCCTCACCTACTAATAGTTCTTTAGTACTACAACTTCTACTTCTTCTTTGAATCAAAGTCTTACTATGTAGCTGTGGGTTTCCTGGGACTTGCTATGTAGATCAGGCAGGCTTCAAAACCACTGGATATCTTCTTGCCTCTGACTCAAAGTACTGGACTGCCCGTGTATGCACCACACCTAGCTCTCATTTTCACTTTTTGAAAGAAAATTGGTATTCATTTAAATAACTAGTTGGAAATTATGACAAAAATGTTTCTAGTAACTTGCCCCAAGATTAATTTCAAGTATCATCTCTATTATATCCATTTTGTCTTTTTAGGACTTAGGACAGAGCTGTGTATTCAATTGTTATGCAATAAGTGTTAAAATGTATCTGACTATGACCAATATTAATTTTTCATGTTGTGACAATACATGTAAAATGTTCATTTTAATATTAGGGTTATATATTCATCTCTACGATAACAGATCACATTAAGTAAGAAACCACCAGGAATCTATGGAGATAGGTATGGAGAAGGAGAAGATGGGCATAGAAGTTCTTAGCTCTTCTCAATAGAGACATGTTTCATTCACAACTGTAAAAAGTGTTTGGCTCTCCTCATTCTCTCAAATAAATAAACACAAATATTTTTTTTTATTTTTTTAAAAGGCTGTGGAGACGGCTTGGAAGTTAAGGCTACAAAGCCAAAGTACCTCTGTTCTATTCCCCAGGACTCACATAAGCCAGATGCATAAGGTGGTGCATGTGTCTGGAGTTCATTTAAAGGGCTGGAGGCCCTGGTGCACCCATTTTCTCTGTGTGTGTTTCTCTTTCTCTCTTCTCATTCTCTCAAATAAATAAATAAATATTTTTTTTAAAAAAAGGTGTTTGGTTTCCCATTAACTTCAAAGGAGTAACACAATGAGTGAACCTCAATGTTGGTGAAAACAGTAGAATATATACATCTGTACATGTGATACTATTTCTTAGTGACATTTCTATTTATCTTATTTCTAATTCTAAATACTATAGGTTTTGTAAATATTCAAAATGGTTTCTCAGACACTATGTTTGGTAGTTGTCTGAAAACAACACTGCCTTAACAGTGATGCTTGATAATTGGGTGGAAAATATGAACATTTTTTGGTTTATGATGAAATATTTTCGATTTTTAAAGTTCAAAATTATATTGAGCAATTATCTCACACAGCAAAGGAAGGAAATCTTTTCTGTATAATTCTCACCTATCAATCAAATCTTTCATTTTTTCTAAATACAATTTTTGTTCATAATAAAGGTCTGATAGTGAGCTTTATTAATATTCACTTATTTCACAACTAAATAGTTAAATTAATAATTTTAATGGTTTTCCCTTTAAATAAGTAATTATTTCATATTTGTGTTTTGTATCTTTATATGGCAGTTTTTAAGGAATTTTTACATATATCCACTCCAGTACACTCACACAGATAATAAGGCATAAAAATGTACAATATATAAAAAGAATATACATGTAGTATTATGTTTCATAAGTCATTTAAAATACTTCAGTTGTTTTATTTTTCCCTTCATTGATGGTTTGTCATGGCTATGTACATCCAACATGTGTTGCTAATCATTTTTTCATATATTCCACAGTGATCATTCATCATTACTGGAATTACTTTTTCAAGGCTAGTATGCAATGTAGTCCTGCTTCATAGCCTGAATAGTATCTAGCTTATTTGATGGGGCCATTGAATGACTGTAATTAGTTTTCATGGTACTCATGGCACATTGCATTTTCACCTACTGGTCAACATAGAAATTTTCTGCTTCCATAGATTAACCTTGAATTCTCATTAATTGATTTTGTCTTTTCAGAATCAGTCCAATAGGAACTCCATTAAAGTAACAACCAACTGTGCTTGAGTCTACAAATAGTGTATTTGAAAATGAAGACATAAATATTCATGTGGCTTAAAATTCAGCGTAGAAATTTACCTGTTTAAAATGACATTCCAAGATAATCTGACCGTGCAGTGCATGAATAGGAAAAAAATAATAAAAAGGATACATATCACTTGTGTTCAGAGAGGTGGTTACATGAAAATTTTGAAGATAACTTACTTTATCTAGACCATACAAATTGACAAACTGGTGTGAATCTAGAAAGGTTACTTTTCCTCAACCCATGGAGCCATGAGATGCATTTGATTCTTGCTATTATATATATATATATATAATATTACATTGTTTTTATTCTCAGAAAATGATTTTTACTGTTTTCTACACAAATAATTGGAGGAAACATAAATAAGCAATCATCCGTATCTAAAATGCCTTAAAATTTCAGGAGATAAAAGCGCTGCTGTTCCTTACATTGTTACATATATATTCATTACTCTAATAAAACATACAGCAATGACAACATAATGAGCACAGTTATATTTCAAGAGAGATTGAAATTTGAGCAAACAATACATATCTATTATTTCTATGACATGCTTTATTTTTTTCTTTATTAGTTAGTTTTGTATTCAGCAAATACAGTCAGTTTGGTACCATTATTAGGCTCATCCGTGACCTACCCCCACCCCTCGGCCCCTCTTTGTTGAGGTATATGGGTCATGCATTGTGGAGTTAGCCCACAGTTATGTGTAACATAAATGTCTCTGCATATCATGACCCAACATGTGGCTCTGACATTCTTTCTGCCCCCTCTTCTGCAAAATTTCCCTGAGCCATGTTGGGTTCATTTTTGGTCTGCTTCAGTGATGAGGTGTTAGGGGGCCTCTGAGGCTCTGGCTCTCTGATTTGGTAGGAGTTGATTTTTCTCTGTGTTGATCTCCTTCCCCCTTGTGCTGGTATCTGGTTCATCAGGAAGACAGCCCCCGTGCTTGTTTCTCCAATTTTTCTTAGTTTCAGCCGGGGCCCTTTTGAGGTATGATGGGGTGGCTCTCTCCTTAGGATCTACATCTATCTGAAAAAAAGAAGCAGATTCTCCAACGGATAGTAAGTTAGCATCAGGACAAATGAGATAATCCTTTCTTTTTTTTATAGAGAATTTAATAGGTGTAGGCCCTCTTGTAGCCCACAATTGATGGTAGCTTGATATTGGAGAGTGGGCTTATGTTTGGATATGGTTCTGACTTGTTTCCCAGCTCCAGCTATGGGTCCAATACCAGTGAGGGGATCAGTTAGCCGAATTGAGAGCAGTTGGTTCCCCACCATGGCTGTGTGCCACCACTGCACTTGTGTGGGCATCCCAACAAGTTATTTGCTGCTAAGTAGGTTAGACCATGCGTTGCTTCGACAGATATTGGTCATTTTCCCCCAGTCGCCCATGCAGCACCTTCTGGCACTAGACGCGCTGACTGTCTGGGGACTGACTCTCTTCCAACTTCCAGCCATGCCATTCTAATTTGTATATTAGTTATCTTTTTCCCTCATTTTCTTAGTGGGCACTGACCTGTAACTCCCAGAACCAGCATGGGGCTATCATCCACAATGAACTTCTGATCAGAGAGACCTACAAGTTTTCCTAAAAGACAGACAGATTTCTGTCAGAGTACTTGATGACCCACCAAAGGCTAGTGGTAAGACCCTACTGCTGAAGACATGCTTTATTTTATCTTACTTACACACATCCTAACACACACACACACACACACACACACACACACACACACATATGTAAAGTTAAGCAAAGTAATTCAAAGAAATTAATTGATATGCTAACTCATGAAACAACAGAAATTCTAGAAAACTCTTGAAATCCCTGAAGTGTGCATTGAAAAGTGACATTTAATTTATCATCATGTAAATAATAGGAAATAATTTTATACTATTTTTCCTGATCAGATTGGGGCTAGGTATAGCACAATGACAATTCTTTGTCACTTTTTAAAAATGTCATAAAGTAACATAGTCAAGGGAATCCATATGCAACACTGGGACTCTTACTGTAGTATGTTAGCACAGCAGGTGGATGTTCCGTGCCTTTCTGATAGGACAGTATGGTAGTTTGAATGCAAGGCCCCATAGACTGAAGTGTTTTATTAAAATTGAGTTTGAAGCCTCAGCCCCTAGCAGGCATGCTCCTGCTATGGAAAGGTGTGTCACTCCGATAGCTCCAAATTCCTGACCAATGGACCAAGAACAGTGTGAGCTTTAGGCGTTCTGCATTCTGCTCATTCTTGCCTGCTGTTTCTTGGTGTTTGTTGGTGATTTAGTCATTTCTCTCATCTTGGGTTTGTGAAAGGGAGCCAGCTTCTTCCACCATTGATGGAACTTCCCTTGTATCTGTAAACTTGAAATGATCTTGTTCTCACATAAGCTGTATTTGGTTTGATTGATTATTCCAACAATGCAGAAAATATGACAGACATTAATTTGTGTGACTTGAATTATATAAACAAAGCCTGCTCCCAAATAGAATGGAAGTTAGACTGGAAAGAAGTCTTTGCCCCAAGGTATCTAATTCATATATTTATTTATTTATTTATGTGAAAAAGAGAGAGAGAGAGAGAGAGAGAGAGAGAGAGAGAGAGAGAGAGAGAGGATGGGCATGCCAGAGTTTCTGGCAAGTGAACTCGAGATATATACGCCACCTTAACATAGGTAATGGGAATCAAACCTGGGTTCTCAGGCTTTGTAGGCAAGCATGTTCACTGCTATGCTCTCCAGCCTTTTTTTTTTAAAAAATATTTATTTATTTCAAGCAGGGAAAGAAATATATAGGGAAGAAAGGTAGATAGACAGAATGGACACACTATGGCTTCCTGCCACTGCAAACAAACTCCAGATGCATGTGCCACTTCGTGCAACTGGCTTTAAACAGGGAGTGGGGACTTGAATCTGGGTTGTTAGTCTTTGTAGGCAAGCAAACTAACTTCTGAGCAATCTCTCCAGCCTCTTACGTTTCTTCTTTTTTAAAAAATATTATTTTCATTACATATAGGCATTCTTAGTATGTAAACAACACACGGTACCACCCTTTCCCTCATCCCTGCCCCTTTTCCTAGTTGGGGATGCAGGTCAACCCCATGGGGATTGTGGGTCATGCATTGTGGGGATAGCAGTCAGTTATGGGGGAGAAGCAATGTTTCTGT
Organism: Dipus sagitta; assembly: GCA_036346955.1. Lineage (NCBI taxonomy): Eukaryota > Metazoa > Chordata > Mammalia > Rodentia > Dipodidae > Dipus > Dipus sagitta. The sequence goes on from CM070777.1 coordinate 69,062,613, forward strand.
GCATAATACTTCAACTCGTGGCTCTACTATCTTTTTAGCCCCTCTTCTGAAAAATTCCCTGAGCCATATCGGGTGCATTTTAAGTCTACTTCAGTGATGGGCTCTTAGGAGGCTCCAGGATCTCTGATTTGGTAGGTGTTGAGTGTCCTCAGTGTCTATCTCCTTCACTCCTGTGCTGATATCAGATTCACAGAGAAAACAGAACTGTTGCTCATTTCCACAATTCTTCTGTGGTTTCAGATGGGGCCAGAGTGAATGCACTGGGTCATTTATCTCCTGCTCCCAGCTGAAAAGGAGAAGCAGATTTTCTAATGGAGAATAAAGTCAGTATTGGTTAAATGGGGTAACCATTATTGATTTAGAGAGAATTTAGAGTGTAGACCCTCTCATAGCCCAAGATTAGTGGGAGCTTGAAAGTGGAAAGTAAACTCATTATCTAGATATGATTCTGACTTCTTTCACATTTCCAGATATGGTTTCCTTTCCACTGGGCAGATCTGTAAGCCAATCCAAGAGCAGTTGGTTACCCACCATGGCTATGTGCCACTATTGCATTTGTGTGAGCATCACATCAGCTTGTTTGCTTCTGAGTAGCTTAAACTTTGACTTTCTTGAACAGATGTTGGCTACTTCCCCCCCCCCGAGTAGCTCATGTATCACCTTCCAGCACGAGATGGGTTAATTGTCTGGAGTCTGGCTCTCTTCCAGATTCTAATCATGTCTCACCATGGTCCATGACAACAGCAGTAGGGTCTTACCATTAACCTCTGGTGGGTAATCAAGTGCTCTGACAGAAGTCTGTCTTGTTTGTTTTGGGAGACCTTATAGGTCTCTCCAATCAGTAATTCATTGTGGGTGTAAACCACATCCGGGTACACGGAATTATAGGCCAGCACCAAGGGAAAAGAAAAATGCAGAAAAAAAAAGAAACAGTAGAAATTTATGATTAGGCTTCATCTCACTCTCTCCAGTGCCCTTCGATTCAGGTGCGCCCCCTAAAGTTCTGTTCAGGGTTCAGCCTTTTAGTCTAACTTCCAGAATATACATTTCTATGGTACCATTTCAATTTGGGTTCAGTTTTGTGCCCCTCCCCACTTTCTTCCCCAAAGCCCTACCCTAGCTATTGTCCAAGGCTCAAAATGTCATTCAGGTGTGTCAGCAACTCAGGTTGATCCAGGTTGGAAACCGCAGATGAGTGAGACCATGTGATGACTTTCTTTCTGTGATTGTGTGAGTTTCCTTAGTATGTTCTGTTACATTTCTTCTCTTAAGAACTGTCTCTTCAGTTCATTGGCTGGCTTTATTAGGGTTTTTGTGTTAAATTTTGTAGTTATTTGTATATTCTACATATTATCCTTTGTCTGTCAATGATTTTCTCCCATTCTGGAGGCTGTCAAACCATGATAGGTTTTCTCATTATGGCTTTTCTGTAATTCTGGAGGCTGTCTGATCAGAATAGGTATTCTTATAACAGATTTCTCCCATTCTGGAGGCTGTCTGATAGAGGTAGTTTTTCCCATAATAGATTTTCTCCCATTCTGTCTGACTGGGATAGGTTCTTTTGTCATACAGAATAGAATTCTCTTCCCACTTGTCAATTCATGAAGTGATTTCCTATGCAATGTTGGGCTCTAGTCGAGAAATTTTTGCATAGATAGATAGATAGATAGATAGATAGATAGATAGATAGATATAGATATTCTAAACTAGTTTCCCTGTGTTTGATGTTAGACGTTCTGTTTATGGTTTTATTTTAAGAAGTGTGGACCTGTTTAACTTGATTTTGTGCAGGGGGAGAGATACGGATCTAATTTTACTTTTCAGCAAGAGAATGTTCAATTTTGCCAGTACCATTCATTTTGATGTCATGATCTTTCCAACCTATTATCATGGTCTTGTGTATGTAGTGTCAGGCACTGTGAGGTCATGGATATCCAGGCCCTTTTGTGTCTGGAGTTGTATGTTGTAAGGAGTCCTACCCTTCCTTTGCCTCTTACATTATTTCAGCCTCCTCTTCTGCAATGGACTCTGAGACTTGGAGGGTGGGATAGAAATTTTTCAGTGCTGGACACTACACTGCCACTTCTTCTCGGCACTATGGTGCTTTCTAAGTCATCCCGAGGTCACTGTCATCTGAAAAGAGAAGGTTCTCTAACCAAATCTGAGAGTAACATTAATATATAACTGGACAGTTTGGTGAGCATAGTATATGCATTTAGCCAGGCACCAGGAGACATTGCACTCTTACATATCATGAATTACCCTGTCATAGGTTTTCAGTATTAGGCATTTATTTCCTCTGGTGGAGTGTGCCTCCAGTCAAATTAAAAAGTGGTTGGTTTCCCTCACAACAGACATGCCACTATTGTACCCATTGCCTCATTTGGCCTGGCTGGCCAAACATAAGGCTTGCAGTGTCCACTGTTCATTACCTCCACTGGTGATTTTTCTTTCTCCCATGGACCTACATACAACATAGGTTTTCCCCGGATTTCTCAGTGACTTTGTGGTCTCACATAGGCCATTGTACCCCCAGTGATATGTTCTTCTACTTACATATATAAAATACCACCCTCTTAAGTCCCCCTCCCTCCCTTTCTTTTCCCTTTATGTCCCCTTTCTAGCTGACTGGCCTCTGCTACTGAGTTTTATTTCAACTCACATAGATATCTGAACATTTGTAGGTAGGATCCACATATGAGAAAGAACATGCAACATTTAGCTTTCTTGGCCTGGGTTACAGCACTAAGCATGATCCTTCCCAGATCCATCCATTTCCCTGCAAATTTCATAATTTCATTTTCCTTTACCACTGAATAGAATTCTATTGTACAAATATACCACATCTTCATTGTCCACTCTTCAGTTGAGAGACATCTAGGCTGGTTCCATTTCCTAGCTATTGTGAATACAACAACAATAAACATGGTTGAGCAAGTATTTCTAAGGGAAAGCTGTTATAATGCTTTAATCTCAGTGCTTTTAAATGTTCTGCTTAGGTATTTATGCATTCTAGCTTTAATTTTATAAGGTCATATGCATTTATACATTTATTCATTTTTTCTTGATTTTTCCATCATATCAGAATATTTATTTTTAAAGTATCCACTCATTAAATTCTGGTTTGCATTAGACTATATTGTACTAACTCTTGCTTTATCTCTAATTTACCAATTTGGATATTTATTCTATTTATTTTTAGTTAGCTTTGTCAATCTTAATAGTCACACATGTTAATCTTTTGAAAAAATCTGTCTGATTGATTCTAAATATTTTTATTTAAATTTAGTTCTCTTTGATTTTTGATCTTTTTCTTTAGTATTCCTTACCATATGCTACAGTTTAGTTTAGTTTCTTACTTTTGTAAAACTTGCAATAGAGTCATTAGGTTATTTTTTAAAAGCTCTCTGATTTTTTAATGTGTAGACTTATAGCTATAAGCTTTCTTCCTTAGCTCTGTCTTAAAGGTTTGTTATTCTTTCATTTGATTGTACGTTATTTTATTTTTACTTATTATCTGATTTATTTCAATGACCTACTGTTCACTTAAGAGTGTGCCATTCAATTTCAAAATATTTGTGCATTTTCTGAGGGTGTTACTCCATTGTGGTTTGATAGATCAATAGTGAATTATTTCTTTTTCTTTATCTATGAATACTTTTTTGCTGGCCTATCATATGGTTGATTTAGAGAAATTTTCAGTGCTGCTAAGAAAAATATTTATTCCATATCTATTTGTTGAAATGATTTTTAGATGGTCTTTAAGCACATTTTACTTAAAGTGTAATTTAGCTCTAAGGTCTCTGCAGATTACTGATTTGGAAAACCTACCTAGTTGTGAGAGTACGATATTGAACTCTTCCATTTTCACTGTGTGTGGACCTTTGTGACTTCTTATGTCTTTTGCCTTTTTTAAAAAAATGAAACAGAAGGCTCAAGATTCTTTGCATAAATATTTACAACAGTTCTGTCCTCTTTAAGAACTGCTCCTTTTATCAATAAGTTGCTTCTCTCTTTATGTTGTCTTAATAGTTTTACTGTGGAGTCTACTTTGTCAGATGTAGAATTACTGTGCCAATTTATTTGTGACTTCAAGTTACTTAGATGGGGTTCAAATAAAGTGGCAGAGTCTTCCTATATGAGCTGCCTGAACACATGTCTGATGAATGACCAAAGGTGCAGTTGAAGGGGTAGATAAATAAACTTCAAAGAAATAGTAAAACATCCCAAATCAGGTAGGCCCAACAATGAGATGTTAGCTAATGATGAGCAAAAGGACTAAAGATTAATTGAGGTGATAAATAAATTTTTGAACCAGCAGGGGAAGAAAGAACAAATTATAAGAGACTAAGGCCAAAGTCATAAATTTCAGATGCCAACTGAGTTCAAAGCATTGTTTAAATGCTGACCTTGTGTACTAGGGGTGTACCACTTCTATATCAAGCCAAGAGAGTGAAAGGAGAGACTGAAATGAATGACAATGGATTTATATTTCTGCTTTGGCAAGAAATTGTGAGATATTTGGGCTAAAGGCTTTTTCTTTTCACTGTAGTATATTAAATGTCATAATTTAAAGGAATCAAAGGACATTGGAAAAGGTTAGCCTGTAGAGAAACATCTATAGTTTTAGAATTAATAACATTAATTTAAAATTGGTATTAAAGAGAAAATCAATTGATGAAAACATTAGTAGAATTTTTTTATTCATTTATGATATAGCTGGTTTAGGCAAGCATAGCATGTCAATGTCCCAATCTAGGCAAATGTGTGATTTTTAACAGTTCTATACTCTGTATGCAATCATGATCAGAAATAATGGATCATTTTGTCATATAGGAGTCATATACTCTCATGAATGACTAAAATACCTAGCAAAAGGTGATGGTTTGTATGCTTTTAATCATGATTTTGAGTCCAGAATCTTAAGTACATAAATAAGATGAAGGCAGGAATGGGGGGAAAAAGATTAGTTAATTTACTAAAGGATTTTTTCATATTGATTACATAAAATTTTAATTAGGATTAAGGAGGTTTAAGTTCTGTACAAACTTTGATCAGTACACATGCATACAAAACTGTAAGAGTATCAACACCATCAAGGTAATTAACATATCCTTCTTCAACAAAACTTCCCTCATGCTCCTTTTATAGGTATATAGTTGCTTGCTTGTTTTGTTGTGAGAATACAAAAAACATGAAATTTATCCTCTGATTTTTTAAAAAAAATTCATACATATATGACCTTTTAACATTTTATTATTTACTATATGACATTTTCATACATACATATTAGATGTTTATTAGATGTACCAAATATTATGCTTCTTATTCTCCTCATTCCCACTGTAGTCATTTGGCATCTCATCAGTTTCCAGTGGTTCTAAAAGGAAGAGAATGCACTCACCAAACCCTGGAAGCCATTAACTGTCACTCATCAGGGAGGGGAATGGCCTCCCAAGCCCCACCTCTCTCCATAAGCCAATGTTGACTGGACCCATCATCATTTTCTGGTCATGTGCAGGTATCCACAGCTCCTGTGATTTCATGTGTTCAATGGCAATTTCATAGGCAGAAGACAGACTTCCAAAGAGACCTTCCCCTTCCTCTAGCTCTTTGACCTTTTCAGTCTCTCTTACCATGTTGCTGGAGTCCTGGAGCAGATGATGTATATTCCTTTTGTAGGGTCCAGCACTTGTATTCTGCATTAGCTGTCTCCCACTATCAATAAACAATTTTTTTCTAACTGGGGTGAGAGCAGAAATGGTCTGTCAATCAAAAGGTAAATATTTAAGAGGCAATTCAACAACACATCCACTTAGTAAGACAACAATGATAGGCTCTTGGCATGGTTTGAAGTCTCTCTATCCATAGAATTTTTATCTGTAAGTGAAATCCAAGTTACTAAGGGATTTTAATGGAGACAATGACAGGTTTAGTGAGAGAAACCTGAAAGTTAACTAGAAGGACAAACATATCTTTTTGCCAACTTCTAAGTTTGATTTCAAAGTAAAACTTTGTGGCTAATGATAAAGAATATGATTTGGATAGTAAAGAAGTAACTGGGTCTTATTAAAGATTAGAAATATATATGAGTGAGAGGGCAGTAGATCAGGCAGATTGTGATTAGGACATGATAGTTATCAACATGGGACATGAATGAGGTGGAGAGTCTGCAAATGACATGCCAGAGCTTTCCTGTGTGAAGTGCCTATTGAGTCATTGAGTCAAGTTATTCATCTTGAAAGATTTTGGAAATATATAATTCCTACTTCTCAATTCTACAACATCTTTTATTT